>PVJX010009864.1:0-59323 GCA_004027295.1 Dolichotis patagonum
GATAGGCTATAATCTCTAGTATAGAGGGCCTTGAAATACTAACAGAGAGAAACACAGGCAGAGTAGATCAGGAGATAGGGTCCATTGAGCTGCTCTATATAGGGAGGCAGTGGGACCCAAAACAAGCAGTGCACCCCATGGGAGTGAAAGGGGAGGAATTGTCTAAAAAAGGGAGGCAGAGGATACTGTTAATGGGGTAGCAAGATTTAAAATTTACATTATTCTCACCACTCTGCTTGGATGGATTGTGTGCTGTTCCAGTTTGTCTACTTACACTAGACTTGAGGACATGGTGAGCTATCTCAAAAATAAGAGGACATATTATGGTAATCACCCCTAATTTTCCTATCAACTTAACCTGAAGCCCTTTATAACTTATACTGTCTTATTATGGCTGATCTTATTTGAATCTGGTTTGTTAGATTGCTACTTAGTATTGACTGATCTTATTTAAAACTGTTGTGATGGATAGCACCAAGTCTAAGAGCATAGGCAACTACACTGATGACGACAAGATTCACTAAGATACCCACTCTGGTTTGACTATTACTTGCTTTTGAAGTCTTATAATGTCTGTAATGTTTTGTTTTTATTAATGTTGTTATATACTGCTGAGACACCATGGTAACCATTGTAGATCACCTTGTATTGTGGTTTTGTGTGACTTTTCTGCCTCATGCTTTTCTAGGAATTGTTTTTTCTTGCTTTGTTTTGTTTTTCCAGCTAATATAGAAATGATAGATACACATGTAGAGACTCACGCATGTGTAGAGCTTAAAAACAGCTTACGAGGACCAACTATATAACACATGTTGAAATAAACAACTACCTTGAAGAAAAAGAGACACTACCATACCCAGTGCTGATTCCATAATGTCATGATGTGAAGTCCAGCAAAACTATCACTTTTCGTTCAAAGTGATCTTAGCTCGCTTTGCCTTGTCTAAGTTCAATACACATTAAGGTATGGACAGCTGTTTTGAGGAGAATGCAAGACATTATGACAGCCATTCATGGCTTCCCTAATGTCTGGTCTTGAAGACCTGTAATGTCCCCCTCGTCCTGCTCAGATAAATTCCATACTAGGTTGTTTCATGTGAATTCCCTATATGTGACAATCTGCACAACTATTTGGAAGAAAACAAGAGTCAATATGATAGAAAGTGAGTATCTCCAATTGTCTAGCTTTGAAATTTATGTCTTACATTGCTTTCTTGTGATCCACATTGCTCTGTTTTGTTGTGTTCAATTTTACCCTATTGATATAATTGCATGTATATTTGAGTGGGTAAGATGAATGACCATACTGTTGTTTTTGTCAGATCGTGGAGCAGAACTGTTAACAGTCTCACTGATTGAATGTCTACTTTACATGTTTTAACTTTGTAATTAGAACAACTATTTCCAAGAAGTCAGTATGTAATTAGTCAAGTAATAATTTCTTAGGTTTTATTGCTGTTGTACTCCTTTTTCCTTGGAATACTGTATTGTCGCTACCCCTTATTGTGTTTTATTTTGTTTTGTTTTTGTTCCTCTTTAAATTAAAAAAAAAAAGAATTACATGTCATCAGAATGGAGTACCATGATTGAATACTAGTGGATTTATAAGAAGAGGGAGAGAAACCAAAAGATATGAACACACATGTACATTTCTTGTTTTTTTGCCATGTGACATCAAATATGATATCTTGAAACTCAAGAACAGTGAGCTAATTAAACTTGTTTTCATTATAAAGTTAACCAGCCTCAGCTGTTTTGTTAGAGTAATGTAAAATAGATGAATACAGACATAGACATCTTTGGAAAATCATGAATCTGCTTATCGTATAGCCTCTTTGAAGCAGATTTCTATTTAAGGCATATGTGCCTAGGGCCTTGCTACCTAGAATATTCTTCTCATGGATACTGATAACCTCATTCTGTCACTCCTTTAAGTCTTTGCTGAATTATCGTCAGATCCTGTTAGCCTCTTTGATCAGCTTTTAAAGGAAACATTCTTGTTATTCTTTTTTTCCCTTTCATCTTTTTTCTTTCTCTTACCACAGTCTAATATAGAATATGTTTGTTTGTCTGTTATCCCTCTACTAAATTTCTTATTCACATTTGGATTCTTCCCATCTACAGAAGTTTCTCACAAGTGGTAAGTATTGAAGACATATTTGTTGGAGGAATGAAAATCACCAAAAGCTCTGGAAGCTCCTTCCTTATTAATTGTTTCTAAGAAAAATGAGTGAATTGACCTGTAAAAAACACTTTAAAAATCTGATGCATGAAAATATCATTGAAACAACTTTTATAAGCATTTCCTGATCTGTCATGAAGGGAAGCACACAGCTTGGCATTATTATTCTTAAACTAGCATAAGGTTTCTATCTTTTCCTTTACCAAGTGCTGACAAGAATTTAAACAATCTATGGTAAAAACTTGAAAGGTATCAACATCAAGTCTGTAGTTTTCAGAATCCATATTTTTTCCTTCTTTGAAAATAACACATTTGCCAATTTTTGGTATTTCCTTAATTTTAAGTAATGCAGATTACCATATTGGCACTGCACCATAAATCTTTAAATGACTCTAGAACCAGAGATAATAATCCCCTCAAAATTATCATTCCTTCTTTTTATTTAACTCCCTTCTTAGGATGTTTGTTTTTTATTCTTTCTTGCTTATGTTTTCTTTGTAGTAAAGAACAAATACACAATGAGATCTTGGAGACTCCTTTTGTCTCTATCTGCATTGAGCAGGGGTCTGAACTAAGCTAAATAGTGAAGCACCGGTTCCTTCTGACATTTAGCTTTCCTTTCATCATTGCTATGGGTTCCAGTGTGTATTTTTCATATTTGTAGCTCATTTATTAGGAAGCACCTCATACAGTCTCTTTAGTTTCCCTCTTCTCTTTCATCCTGGGTACTACTTACGATAATAAGGGAAGACTATTTTACTGTTATCCGTAACTCATGACTCATTTTCTATTTTAGATTTGTCAGTGCAGTCATACCTATCATACCTAAAAAATTAAAACATTTTTTTTAAAAATGATTTTTGAGTCAGCACTAAGTGAAAGAAGAAAATGTATGATATGTAGAAGGAACAATTTTATTCTCATAGTGTGGTTCTTAGAATCATGAGGCAGAAAGGGGGATACTTTTTACAATGTAGATACTTTTTACTGAATCAGAATTGGAAGGGAATGGATAGCAGACTTGGGAATCAGCATTTTTTCAACAAGTATCACAGGTTATACTCTTCAGAATTTGAAAACTATCTGCCAAGAGCATGCATAAGCATAAACTTCTCCTATTATGAAGCTAATATTATGTATTAGTATGATAAGGCATAAAGATAATATATATAATGTGAATGGTATAAATAGTGTACTTGAGTCACTGAGTCCAACTATTAGGGAAAAGTAGTGAAACTTGAAGTTTGCTCATATTACTGCACTCAAGAACTGTTGGCCAAATTAATGACAAAAAATGTTCCAGGGCTTCAGGGAAGATGGCAGAGTGGCAAGTAGCAGAGCAAGACCCTCTCCAAAATTTGGTGCCTAGACAATGAAATACGCCAATATGAGAATGAGAAGAAAGAGGGAAGTGTGACTCCCCAGGACACAGGAAGGATCTAAAATGAGAATTGAAGCCCATAGAGTGAAGAGAGAGTTCCGTGAAGAAGAGGTGGCAAGTGGTGATTTCTCCCTGACCCCTGACTCACTATGTGGAAGAGGCGGCTTGAACCTGCAGATGCACAGGAGTACCAGTGACCTCTGCCTCCACAGAGAAATGCACCAGTAGAATGGAGCAGTGGACTCAGTGTACTGTAGTAGCTGGTGACTTATATGGGTTCAGAAGTCCAGCACAAGAGGGTTATTGGCTGGTAGCCATCTTGAAGAGGGGCCACTTGAACTCAGATCTCAGAACAGTTGCAAGCTTTGTCTAGTGGCTCCCAGTGATAGTGTCAGGCACTGAGTTCAAATTGACAAAAGATCGGGCAAGGTAAATTTAGGCTACCAGGGAGCCCAGTTCATGCTGACAGGAGATACACAGATTGTTGCAGGTCAAATGACTCGGGTTCCAGCCTCAAAGCCAGAAATCAGTCTGAACTTTAGAGGCAACTAAAGGTGCAACTTGTTGGGATTGTCCACTACCCTGCCGAAAAGCTAAGACTGGCTTGCTGGGACTAATGAACTCAGATCTGAATTCTTTGTATGTTATTTACCAGTGACAGCACAGAAACACCTTGAAGTTGACATTTTTTCTCTCTAGTTTGTTTTAGTTTTCTTTCAATTATTTCTTCTTGTTTTTATATGAGTGTGAACATGGTCTCTAGTTTCTTTGTTGGGTTTGTTATAGTCTGCTCTTATTTTTATTTCTTCTTTCCTTCACTCCTATCATCTTCACTAGCTTCCCAGTTTGTGTGATCTTCTTTTGTCCTCCAGCCTTCCTTCTAATCTCTTTGTCTTCTATTTCTCTTTTTTGCTTAATCCCTTTTAAATTTTCTCCCCTGAGAGTAAAATTGCCACATTGAGGGCTTATTTACTGCCTGTAACTTTCTGCTTCATTTTACATTTAGTTGTATAACCACAAATCTAGTTCATACAGTTAAAGGTGGAAAATTAATAGTCACCACAGTTAGTCATTTTCTAGGCTGTGTTTCATGCTACTGTTACTGCTGATTGTACCACTTTAGACAAGGTAACATAATTGTTCTAATCAGTTGTTCTTCCAGGTATACTAGGACTAAGATTGCCTAAGGGTCATGAAAAATACTATGTGCCAGTGCCAAAGTACCAGGGGCTGGGCCAACCAGACAGCAACTTCTCATTCCCAATAAATTGAAGAAGTAAGATCTTGCAAGACTCAAAACCCAAAAAGACCTGGAAGACCTCTATGAGTAGTCATTTTCCAAGTGTTCTGAATACTAGTAATAAAGCTAATAGCCATAAGCAATTTATAGACATCCACCAAGGAATTAAAATTAAAGAAAAAAGAACTACAAAATGAGAAGACAAATAAGATGCAATTTCAGACTTCTAACTCCCCAAAGGCAATCCCAGGGGAAAATCCAAAACTCATCCACCCGGACTGTCCAAAGTGGTAATAGCAGAAGTAACAACACAGATGAGTGAGGCTCTAGAAGAAAATCAAATCAAGTTCTCAGATAAATACAGAGATGGTGATTGTAGTGAAAGTCATGTTAGTGACTGAGAGCAGATGCAGATAAAAAATAGAAGAGTTTAGGAAAATAATGAAAATTATAAATGGCCAATATAGGAAAGCAATAGAATACATGAAACAGATTCAAACCAATAACCAGGAGATTAAAAATTCCATTAAAAGTACATGCAGCAAAATGAGCCAATGTGAGGGCAGAATTTCAGATATATAAGACAAGATTGTGATTAGCAATCATGGAAAGAAGGTCTCTTAAAAATAGCAAGGGATCATAAAAAATCAACCCAGCCACTGTTAGATGATGCAAAGAATAACATAATGTTGATTGGAGTCAGTGAAAAACCAGAACATAACACAAATAACATAAAAACCTATTCAAAGAATTAATGGCAGAAAACTTCCCAAGAATGGAGAAAGAATTTGACATACAGATAAGTGAGGTATACATGTCTTCATGTAGCCATTACCAAATAGGTCTACACCAAAGCATATAATAGTCACGATTCCAGATATTCAGTACAAGAACAGAATATTAAAAACAGAAAAAAGAAGCATCACCTATAAAGGAAAGCCCATCAGAATCACAGCAGAGTTGTCTACTCAAACCCTCAAGTGAAAAAGACCTTGAAATATTTCCAGCTCTAAAAGAAAACAATCTCCAACCTAGACTGTTATATTTTGCAAAACTATCTTTCAAAATTGATGGAGAAATAAGATACTTCCATACAAAGAACACTTGAAGAAATTTATAAACACCAAATCAGCACTCCAAAATGTTTTGAAGGACATTTTAGAGAGAACCAGGATTAGAACTTCATGAACCCCAACATAATGACTACACCAGAAAGGCAAGCAATTAAACAGAGGAGGAAAAAGGGATCCAACATCAGGAAACTAAGATGACAATGATAAGTAAATATATATCAGTTATAATGATCAATGTAAATGTTCTCAATTCACCAATCAAAAGAAACAGACTGCCAGAATGGATGAAGAGGCAAGATCCAACAATGCATTGCATAAAAGAAACATCTAATTAAAAAATTTGTAGACTGAAAGTCAAAGGATAGAAAACAATAATTCATGCAACAGGAACTGGAAAAAATGTAGGAGTAGCTATTGTGTTTGCAAAGTGTATTTCAAGCCAAGACTGATTAAGAGAAAGTCACTACATTCTTGTAAAGGGAACGATCCATGAGGAAGAGATAACATACATATATATGCACCAAAAACCAGTACATCCAAGTATATAAAACAAATATTAACAGATATAAAAAATCAAATAAACACTAATAAATTTGTAATAGGGAACCTCAATACCCCACTGTCACAAATAAATCAAGTAGACAAAAACTCAATAAAGGAATATGGGAATTGAACCAGAATTGAACCCAAAATCAGATGACACATTCTTCTCAGCTGCACACAGGACATTCTCCAAAATAGACCACAAACTAGCTCATAGAACATACTTAAGAAATGCTAAGGAACTGAAATTATCCCATGTATATTATCAGACCATAGTGCAATAAAATTTTAAGTCAATATTAACAGAAATCAAGAACTTCATAAACATGTGGACATTAAATAACACCCTCCTGCATAACCAATGGATCATAGATAAAGAAATTAGACAGTTTTTACAATTAAATGATAATGCCAATATAACATACTGGAACTTATGGTACATAATGAAAGCAGTCTGATGAGGGAAATTTATAGTAGTGAATAGCCATAACAGGAAAATAGAGTAGGCTCAAATAAGCAACCTAATGTTGAACAAGTTTCTAGAAAAAGAAGAGCAAGTCAAGCCCAAAGCTTGTATGAGAGGGAAATTATAAATATCAGAGCAAAACTTAAGGCAGTGACTAAGACAACAATGCAAAGAATCAATGACTCAAAGAATTGGTTCTTTGAAAGATTAAATAAAGCTGACAAACCCATAGCCAGCTTTATCAAGAAGAAGAAAGAAAGTCATAAATCATGCAATTAGGAATGAAATGGGTGAAATCAAAACAGATCTTGCAAAAACCCAGAACAATACCCAATACCTCCTTCTAGAACCTCTATTCTATCCTTTTTTTTTTTTTTTTTGGTACCAGGAATTGACATTTATAGCCAAATGGGTAGATCTTGAGACCAATTTGTTAAGTAAAATAAATTGTATACACATGTAATGTAAATACCACATTTTTTCTGTTGTGAGAAACCAAATATGTAAATAAAGACTGAAATGTACAGTCGATTCTGTATTGTGAAATAGAAAATGTTCAAATGGGGGTAGCTAGTAGGGAGTTTGGAGGGGGAAAGAAAAGAAAAGTAAAAAATGATAAGGAAAATGAAAACAAAGCTTTTGTAAATATGGAGGGGAAAATGGGTTAAGGAATGTAGAGGAGTGGAAAAAATGGTACAAGTTCCCTATGATGAATATGATCAGTATGTATACCTAAAATATGTCAATAAATTTAATTAATAACTTCTAAAAGCAAAGAAATCATAGTTTAGTTGAAATAGAAATTGGAACTATTTTGTCTATATATATCTATATATATCTATATATATCTATATATATAGATATATATAGATATATATATGCGAAAATTTAGTGCTAAAGGAATAATTGTTGCACTCACCCCATTTCACATGATATACTGGTGTTGCAAAATGCTAGAATTAAGGATTTCTTACTCTAAACTTAGGTTGATTGTCTATTCTATGGGGATAATCTGAGCTGGCTATGCTCAAGGAGGGGAAAGTACTTTAAATACTGGAGTATATTTAGTTCATGGGCATTAACCAACCAAGCAGGAAGACCAGTGGATTTGATTAAAAGATTGATGATAGGGAAGCCTGAAAAGGCAGATTGGAATCAAATTATAAGGACTTGAATACCAGAGTAAAGGATGTAAATAGTGAAGAGCTGCTAAAAATCTGGGGACAACATAAAAGCAATATATTAGGAATATCAACTTATAGTTACTACTGAGAAAGATGAAAAGTGAAAGACTAGAACCAGTGAAACACATAAAGAGGAGCCAGGTTCACGGCCTATATTATGGCTTGTGTTTTGTTGTCTCCCCGGAGCCTCATATGGTTACAGGTGGGACTTTTGCAGAGGTAGCTGGATCTAGAGTGTGTGATGCTGGCATTAAGGGTGTGTGATTACTAAATTAGTCCACTGATTGGTTTGGTAACACTCTAATCTCAGTAGTTTAGATACAATATAAGAGGAGCAGAAAGATGCTGTTAAGGTGGCTAATGGCTTTGCTACAGTCTGCCCACCGTGAACTGTTCTCATTTGTCAAGCCACCTTGCCTTGGAGCCAGCCATTTATGGACTGAAACCTCTCTTGACTGTGAGTTAAGTAAACATTTCCTGCTTTAATTTTGGTAGTTAGGTATTTTGTCTCAGCAATGAGAAAAGTAACTAAGACAGTCCATAAACAGAAATTTAAGACACAGATTGATAAAACGATGGATGTGGGAACAAATTGAAAGTTTAGATCAGTAAAACATATAAACTAGTTCAAATATAGGTTGGCAGTTTCCTTCATCTTTTGGTTAACTTTCTAGTTGCATTTTATTTTATTTATCTATTTGTTTATTTTTGAAACAAGGTTTTACTGTACTGCCCA
The DNA here is from genome assembly GCA_004027295.1 of Dolichotis patagonum. Lineage (NCBI taxonomy): Eukaryota > Metazoa > Chordata > Mammalia > Rodentia > Caviidae > Dolichotis > Dolichotis patagonum. Next base: position 8,806 of record PVJX010009864.1, read on the forward strand.
ACTTGGCCTCAAACTTGTGATCCTTTTTCCTCATCTTCCATAGTATCTGGAATTAAAGTGTGGGCCATTGTGCATGGCTTGTAGTTGCATATTTATTTATTTATTTATTTATTTTTGGTACCAGAAATTGAACTCAAGACCTTGTGCTTGCCAGGCAGGTACTGTGCTGCTGAGCTATATCCCTGGCCCCTGTAGTTGCATTTAAAATAAAGCAAGTAATTCATTTTTTCACACACTATGCAGAACCCAACGTCTCTACTACTTTCCTTTTCCTAAATTCCAGTTCTTAGCATAAATAAACAAATAATAAATTTTAGTTGTAAAATATTAGAGTATAAAAACTATATTTAAATATCAAACTATTTACCAAACCTTTCAAAGAAACATCACTTTTTGTTAGGCATTGTACCAAGTTCTGGCCCCTTGGCAATGGATAAGATATGGTCTCTGTTTTAATCAGGATTCTCTAGAGAAATAGAAGCAATAAGATATGTATAAATTTCTATATAAAAAGACTTAGTTAAAGCCCAGTGTGGTGGCAAATGCCTGTAATCTTAGCAGTCTGGCAGTCTGAGACAGGAGAATAATAGTTTGAGCCTAGCCCAGGCAACTTAGCAAATTAGTGAGATCCTGTCAAAAAATTATTTCAAAGAATTGACTCATGTAATGATGAAACCTGGGCAGTCCCAATATCTGTGAGATGGGTCAGTGAGAATACAGGAGAGCCAATGGTATGGTTCTTGTCCAAGGACAAAGGCTTGAGAACTAGGAGAGTGCATCATATGCTCTAGTCCAATTGCTGGCATGCTGATCTTGTTGGAGTTCAAAGACCTGAAAAAGCTAACAATCCAGTTTGGAGGCAATCAGAAAGGAAAGATTTTCACTTGGAGGAAGGTAAGCATTTTTGTTTTATTTATAATTTTACCTGACTAGATGCATCATATCTACATCATGGAGGGCAAGCTGCTTTACTAATCCTATGACTTCAAATGCTAGCCTCATTTAAGCACCCTCACAGGAATGCCTAGAATAATATCACTACACCAAGTAAAGTGGCACATAAATTTAATCTTCACAGTATATATCTTCAAGGAGCTTACAATTTACTTGAGGAACCAGAAAAGTAGAATAATAACATTTTATATAATTTCAATAATAACAGTTTTCATACTGTAAAGCCTAAACTCCTGATTCTGAGTAGTCCAAAATAAAAGGTCACTGAACCATTACAGATACTAGCCAGAAAAAGAAAGGACTAAATGATGGGGCAAGTTCCCACAGCTACTTAGCAATATCTGTGAGATCTAGGAAGGAATACTTTAAAAAATTTGGGCAAGAACAAGTAATTTACAGTGGGTATACATTGTTGATTGATAAGAGGGGCAGGATTCTCTGAAGCAGGAAAGCTCTGGGTAGGACAATCTACAAGGAGAAACAGCCATTGCCTCTGAGTTGATTGGGCCAGCAAGCATTTGGCTGTGGCCTCTATGAGATCACAATAGGATTTCAGGTTTTTGACACTGAAGGATGTGAAACATTCTTGTTCTTTTGACTAGTTACTCATTAACTTCCTCCTGTCTTTTATTTCTTTCCATCCCCTAATCACTTGTAACTGAATTTAGACCATCTCAGGATTTTTCCCTTATTACTACTCAGTGAAGTTATTAAAATACTATGAAAACACAACTGGAAGAATATTAAATTCTGTCTATAAAGAAAGAAGTCAATGAAATTAGGGGAAAAATAGTATTTGTTTAGCAAAATACCTAGATAGCCCATTTTGTTAACAATAGCTTTCTGAACATTACTAGAATAATCAAAGAGATCTCCGAACGTCTGTAGAGGGAAATAAGCAGGCATTTGAAGGTTAGATGTGGCCTGGAGATTAACAGTGAAAATCTAAGAAGAAATCAAGACTACCCAAAGTATTTTGGGGTGATTCTGAAATTCAGAAGACTCTCAAATGAAAATTTCTGATACAGGATTTTTTAAGCATCCTAAGAAAAGAAATATGTTGGGTTTTATTTTTAAATTTGAAAATTACGTGAAATGTATAGGATGACTTTTTAGAGGCTGTGATCAAATACCTGTCACAACTCAAAGAAGGTTTATTTTGGTTCATGTTTTCAGAGGGTTCAGATCATGACTGGCTTGTTGCAAGGCAGAAATGGTATGGCCGAAGGTCCTGGTAGAACAAAGCTTTTCAACCCTTAGTAACCAGGAAGCAGAAAGAAAAGAAGGTAAGGAGGGAGGACAACAGCCAAAGCTTCCAGGTCTTGAATCCTGTGACCTACTACTTTTAATCAAGCACTACCTCCTATCAACACATTCAACTATGGACTCTTCAATGGATCAATCTACCGATGAGTATAGCACCTCTATTGATATAGGGGAATGAAACTCCTAACCTACTATGTCTGAGAGTTCATGTTCTCTAAATCGAAGAATGAATTTTAGGAACAATGAAGGTTAAGAGCAGAATATATTTATTGAGAGAAAGCTTCTGTCTGAGAGAGAGAGAAAAGGGCTCCAGAGCAGGTTGCCAAGGACTCTTGTCTTTTCCAGGGGCTTTTATAGAGTAAAATCATAGGTGAGCCGGGTTTAAGGTGGGGAAAACTGGGAACTCACAAGGCAGATGGGCATAAGGTGAGACATAACTATAGTTCTCCAATAAGATTACTAGTTCAGGTAAAATTGATTAAATTAGGGACAAATGGGAAAGCAAGTCATGTAGAAAGCAGGCAGTAAGACTCTGCAGTAAGCAGGGACTCTTCCCTAGGGGGTTGGAATGGTGACTCCTAGCTTCTTCAGGGTGATAGGGAACTATTTAGAATATGAATCCTTAGGATATGGATGCATTTGTTTGATCTTTTGTCTTGAGGCCTAGCCCACAGTAGGAGGTGTCTGTCTCCCCGACAGTTGCAAGGTGTCTGGACTTTTGCACTGGCTCCTTTGAGGACCTAGCCCTGTCTGACTGCCTATAATATTTCTAACTAACTCAGCTTCCTGCAACACTATGATCTTATCTCCTTCCAAAGCACCACCCAAAGTCCCACCTCTTGGGGAACATTTTTTCATAATGAGCAAAAAAAATTTGAACACAGAAAAACAGAGCACATAGCATAATACATCCCCCATGTCCGTGAAGATTTAATATTTACTGAGATTGTAATCTACAATTTGCTTAATCTCTTTTTCTTTCTTTGCTAAATTTTTTTTGAGGGGGGAGTACTAGGAATTGAACTCAGAACCTCAGACTTGCCAGGCAAGCACTGGACCATTGAACTAAATCCCTAGCTCCTTTTCTAAATACTTGAAAGAAAATATCAGGAATTCTGTCATTTTACTTTTATGTACTTTGATGTGTCTCTAAAAATATGAACTTTATAAAAACAATGTAATGCCATTTTTGCACGTAGCAAAGTTAATAGGTTTTTAGTTAATAATTCCTTGATACTATTTTGGTATTTGCAGATACCTAATTCATCTTAAAATATGCCTAGTTGTCTCAAAATGTTCTTTACAGTTGGCTGGTTGAGTGATAATTCAAAGTCTGCACATAACATGTGAATATCCTACTCTCAAGCCTTTTTAATGTAGAGAAGACCTCCCTCCCTTTTTTGTTTTCGTTTCCTGTGTATTATTGACTTTGTTGAAATTGGATCTGTTGTCGTTTGAAATGTCCCACATTCTTAGTTTGTTTAAATATTCATTTTATGTTATTTTTATACAGCTCTGCAGTGCAATTATTTATATACTTTCAGTAAATTCTGCTCACTATTTACCTTTGAGTCAGAGGATCTTATATAGGTGCAAAAGAATCAGGAGATGTTTTCCGAGATACAGGTAGATTGTGGGAAAAAGAAAGGAAGTACAGAATGTGAAATGCTAGGCATAGATTAAGAAGGAAGCTGGTGTAGAGAGGGTAAAACAATAAACTATCCTCTTAGCTACCTTAAAACAATAAACTATCATCTTAGTTACCTTATGTCTACTAGGAGAAAAGAACCAAATTTGAGAAAATGAGAATGTGAGGAACAGGGAAATTTCCTCTCTGCCCAGTCAAGTTTTGCTGAAATGAACTGAAAGTAGACTAACAGGAGAAAAAGTCATACAGATTTGCTAATATGTGTGGAGACCTCACAGGGAGTTGATTACTCAATAAGCCAGTGAAATTCAGGAATTTATATGTCCTTTTTCATAAGGAAGAGGAAAATGGGGGAATGTAGGCAATTTTGCAGGTTGGTAAATGATTTTCAGAGAATTTCCGTGGGCCCAAAGAACAGACAGTAGTTTGTAAATAATTCTCCAACTGTTGAATGCACTGGTGAATATAAATAGCTTGTAACAAAGTTTGTCTAGCTGTGTTGTTTTTTCTTCCTATATTATGAATTTAGTCTTTCTTGGTTAATGGAACCTCAAGAAGATGAAGGTGATTTTGTGCCTTTTTGACACATCAGGTCTGTAGATAGAAAAGGAAATTTTTAAAAAAGCCCCTCTGCACTTGGGTTAAAGGAGAAGGAAGGGAAGTTCAGAGAAACCTTAATTTAAGACAGCTTTGAAGTCTTTCCAGTTTCCTTTAATTCTAAATTCTCAGCATATTAAAGTTTCGTATTTTGAGCTATCATTTTCTGAGCTTTAACAGAGACATTGAATGTCAACTGTAAGATAGTTATGGGAAGATATATGTTACATTAAGAGGATGCTGAAAATCTGAATAGTAAAATATTTTGTATTAAATCCATGAAATAAATTATTACTTTGACATTATAGGTTCTTTAACCTAAATTTTTCTTGAGGAAAGAATATATTGTGGCACTCATAAAATCATGTGGAATTTATTAGTAAATAGTTTAGTACAATATAGTTTTATATTTTGTTGTTTTTATGGGGTTAGACTATAAAATAAACCAGGTGAACTGAAAATGTCTTGCTCTTAGCCAATTTCATTGCCCCACTGCTTTTCACACTCTTGCTTTTTGTTGGCCAGTTCACTAGTTCATTCCAAGGCAAGTATTTCAAAGTGTCAAATAAAAATACTGCAGCAGCCAGGGAGCAACCGAATTTGTTTTTATTAAAAGGTGAGATACCACTCAGCAGCTGTCAACTTATACATATTTTTTTAAATGAAATAATTTTTAGGAATTGCATATGCACTAAAACATCACCAGTCCCCTTGGAAAGTGTAATCATCAGTGAAGACTTCAGCACTTCAAATACATTAAATATTCACTTCCATAGAGGACCATGATGCTATTAGTGGATTTTAGTTGTTTATGTCACTCTTGTACCCTTTTTTACATTTCCTCACAAGTTGTCACTTCATGCATTTTTCCACATTTCTGCCATCTAAGACAATGTGTGCTCCAGACATTTGTTTGTTCTGCTCAGACACCCCTAACTGTGGTAGACTAGATATCACTTGATCATGGTGACAATGAAGATGAGACATTTCACACTGTGTTAAAAATGTCTGAATTTGAGAGACATCAACAGAAAGCAGGAAACATGTTTGAGGATTTTGGTATAAATAACTTATTTCCAGTTTCAGTAGTAGCACAAAGTAAAAGATTCAGAGTGGACCATTTGAGATCAACAAAATTCACCCTTCTACCCAATAGTCTATAGGGTTTTAGAATGTTTAGTTAAGATGGGAGCCGGAAGGAAAATGTGAAATACAAAGTTGAAAGACTCAAAGGGACACTTAAAGCAATGTAATGTGAGTTGATATTCTATTAGGAAAGATAAAGAAAGATAAAGAATAGAATTTCTATTCTATGAAAAGAATAGCTAAGAGCTGGGCCTGGGAGGCTGAAGCAGAAGGATCATGGATTTCAGGCCACCCTGGGTGACATAATAAATATGAGACCAGCCTGGAACATATGTGGTTTGATTAAAAACTACAGTGAATGTTTAAATTTTTAACAAAATTGTTCAAATAAAAATGTGTTGTCATTAATCCCCACTCCCACAACACACATATAAAATATTCCTCCTTGCTTTGAACACAGTTACCCCATTGTTGTTTCCACTTTCTGAAGCCATTCTAGAAGCCCTCTGTTGTGAATGTCTTCAGTTGTGCTATGGTGGCTAACTGCATGTCATGAATCAATTAAAAATATTTATTCTTCATGTCCATTTTGACTGGAAAAAAGCCAGAAGTTATATTGTGCTAGATTCAGTGAATTAAAGGTCCTTCATAATGTTTTTATTTGACAGGTTGCCAGAAATGTACACTACTTCAGAAAGTGGCAAAAGTTATGGGATAAGTGTATTTGAAGCAAGGGGGAATTAATAGCAGTGTGTCTTCTACTGTAATAAATTAAAAGGTAAACATTCAGCATATTTTGTAATCATACCTCATAGCACGGCTGTATCTTCAAAACAAAAAACAAATATAAGGATGGCACTCAGAATAATGGACTTTCATACTGATTGGAGGCTCAGCTCAGATAAATTAGGACAAATTTGTCAGGGTTGACTTGAAGTTGTACTACAAAGCTACTTTAATAAAATCAACGTGGTACTGGAATAAAAACAGACCTGAAGATCAATGGGATAGATTGGAAGATACAACCACAACCACAGACACACTCAACCACCTTATCTTTGATAAAGGGGCCAAACATGCTTGCTGGAAGAATGACAGTCTCTTTAATAAATGGTGCTGGAAAAATTGGCTATCCATATGCAGAAGACTAAAACTAGACCCATGCCTATCACCATGTACTAAACTAAAATCTAAATGGATCAAAGATCTAAATATTAAAACAGAAACACTAAATCTGCTGGAAGACAAAGTAGATAAAACTCTTGAAGATATAGGGGTAGGAAGAGAATTCATGAACAAGAATCAAACTACACGGGAAATACTTCCCAGAATCAATAACTGGGACCACATCTTATTAAAGAGTTTCTTCATGTCGAAAAAGATTTCCAGCAGAGTGAAAATAAAACTTACAAATTGGTAAAAAATCTTAATGGACAGTCCCTCAGACAAAGGACTTCTATCTAGAACTTATAAGGAATTTAAAAAAAAATTGGACCCGTGAAATTCAAAGACCCAATCCAAAAATGGGCATCTGAAATGAATACACAGTTCTCAGATGAAGAAATACAAATGGCAAATAAATGCATGAAAAAATGTTCATCATCATTAGTCATTAGAGAAATGCAAATTAAAACCACACTTAGATTCCATCTCAACCCACAAAGAATGGCCAAGATAAAAAAAAAAATAAACTACCAACAACAAATGCTGGAGAGGCTGTGGGAAAAAAGGAACTCTTCTGCACTGTTGGTGGGAGTGTAGACTGATGCTACCACTGTGGAAGTCAGTCTGGAGATTCCTCAAAAAGCTGGGATTGGAAGTCCCATTTGACCTAGCTATTCCGCTTCTAGGCATATTCCCAGAAGAGCTGAAAACATCATACCACAGTGATATATGTGCACTCATGTTTATAGCAGCACAATTTGTAATAGCCAGATCTTGGAAACAACCTAAGTGCCCATCAACTGAGGAATGGATAAAAAAGTTGTGGTATTTTTATACAGTGGAGTCCTACTCAGCTATAAAGAATGATCATATTGAGATATTTATAAATAAATGGACCCAACCATACTCATAAGCAAAATAAACCAAACTCACATGTGTAAAAACTGTATAGTCTCTCTAGTGTGAGAAATGGTAAGAGTACATAAGACTTTATGGTAATCATGATTTCCCATTACATAGCTTTGAAGCCTTTTAATGTTTTCATTCATCAATTGGAATGGTTTTATTCTGTTTTGTTGACTTTATTTATTTTATTTTATTTTATTTTATTTTATTTTATTTTATTTTATTTTATTTTATTTTATTTTAAAGGGGATAAAATTAAACAACAAAACACAACAGAACGGGACATAAAAAAGCATAAATTTCAAAGCTAGACAATCAGAGATCTTTACTATCTGTCATATTGTCTCTTGTTTTCTTCCAAATGATTGTCTGTATCTTTGCATATGGGAAGCTCACACTAAATAACAGCCAATCTTTTCACAAGATGTGTAGTTAACTGGCTCCCACTTGCTAAGGGGGGGGCACGGGAGAGGGGACAGTATGACATGAGATGTTCAATTCTCACCCCACGTGCCGGCAGGCTCACAGCAGCCCCCCAGAGAGGGGAGGAGTTCCTTGTTCTCCCGGCACCCCGAGTCAACCGTACGGTGTAGGTCCCAAGGCGCCAGGGTCTCTCCCCTGCAGGCACCCCGAAAGTTCACCATACTCACCTGCTATTTCTTTCTGATGAATTGACCATTCCATTTCTAAATTTCTGAAATGGCCAACAGACCACAGAAAGAATTTTCTTTAGGCTCCTGTTTGAAACCAACAGCTATAACAATCTGCTGGCCTTGCTTCAGGGCCATTTGTTTGACCTTATTATGTGTGATGGTTTGAACTGCTGTTTTGAAGAAAACAAAACATCATGGCAGCCATTGCTGATTTAATATCCTCTTGCTTTGAAGTCCTACCATGCTTTTATTTTTCTATTACCATCAGTTCTATCATGTTGTATTTTATTGGGATTTTAATTGTGATAGTATAAACAATTTTTTTTATTGAAAATGAGATATTATAGTACCCTTTGATCATTCTCTGTTATTCGGTTCACAATGTCCTGTAATTCTTTCATTCTCTTGAATGGTTTTATGCTATTTTGGTTTGTTTGATATTATTGTATTTGAAGCCATGCTCAACTATTGTAAAGAAAGAGACATTATGGTAGCCACTGTTAATATCCGGTTGTCTTATTGTAAAGTGATGTGTTGCTTATGTTGTTCTGTTCTGATCTGCTTTGTTCTGTCCTCTTTTGTTTTATTCTCTTTAAAATAAAAAAACAAATTGTCAGGGTTTCCAAAGGGCAACACTTAGAGTACACAAACAAGGCTGGCAAATCAGGTGAGTATAGAGGTATAAGTTAAGATAAAGGGATTAGACTTGAGTTAAAGACGTGGGTCTGTAGGTCTGAAGTATTTAAAGAAGGGAGTTCAGACTCAGGATAGAGCCATGCTGTTGATATGGTCTCAAGAATTGTGTGGTCTGATTTTTAAATTTTTTGCTGAGATAGTAATATGTAATATGAGGCTACACCTGGAATTTTCTTTGATTATATGAAGATTATACTCAGAATGGCTTCACATACATTAGCAAAGATTAACAGGTCATTTGGACCAACCAATGGTATGTTCTAAAATAACAGAAGATCAAAGAAAATCTCAGAAGGCCACATATCTAGGAGTATAACCTTCAGAAGAAAGGTTTCATCTCTCTCTGTATATTAGTAGTGAAATCTTTTATGGGGAGATCTTCTATCTGAGACCTGTTTTGATGGAATAAGACAGGGATACCTCATTCTATTACAGCTAAAAGACAAAGTACTGTTAAGACTTTGTAAAATTTTGTTTATGTTGCTCATTCTTTAAATTTTAACTGTTTGCGCTAAAAAATAACTTAAAAGGGGCTCTTTTCGGATTAAGATCATTGTAAGCCCAATAACTCTGCAAGTAAGAAAAGAATTTGCCTAATAAAAATACAGAAGGAAGGTTTTCACCTACAGCTAGGGAAAGGGCAGTTGGTGGACTTGAACAATTATTTCTGTTTAGGTCACTGATTTTTTTTTCTCAGTTTACTCATGCATCCTCCAGTAACTCTAGATTTCTCTCCATAGAGAGAAATACAGTAGGTCCCTCACTTAAAGTGAGTTGTATTCTGAGAGAACATTCATTGAGTTGTATTCTTTCTTAAGTCAAACAGTGAATCTTATTCCCCCTTGACACAAATATACAATGTGTACTGCTTTGTGCCTTCCTAGCAGTCACTTCCACAGCACCACTGCTTCTCCTCCTGCTTCCGGATGTCCTGGGCTCTGACTGAGCACTGTGCCACTGTGCACTATCACAGTGCAGTAAGCACACAGCAGCACAGTTGTGCCAGTGTCTGGCAGAGACATGAGCCGCTTCTGAGATTTGTTAGCATCTTTGAATGTTCATAATATGAAATGTGTTCATATCTGTGAAAGTTCACAACTCAAATGTCCATAAGTTAGAAATTTATTGTAATTGTGGTATTTCATGTATATGATGCATTAAAGAGTACATTGTGGAGGACTGATGAAAGAAGAAAAATCAAAAATATCCATAACCAGTGATAAAGTAAAATGCCTTCTTGTAGGTCCTTGATAGTGAAAGGAAAGACTATTTCATAGAGTTTCTGATTCTTTTGATACAAATATAATGCTGTAATTTCATGCTACTGTTTTCTAATGAGGATATATAAATTATGAGTTGCATTCTATAAGGGAGAAATTAATGCAAGTTATCTCAAAATGTAGTTAATACTGAAAGACTAATAAATTGAATCTGTAATAACAATCTCAAAGCAACCTTTCATAATCTCCTTTTGAAAGTATTATGACTGATACTTATAAGAGTAATGAATTGGTTGGTTAAAGACAGATATAATTCTAAAGTGTGTACCACTAGATTCTCATTTAAGTGTATTTTGGGGAATTTCTAAAAAAATTTTTTTTCTCTTTTTGAAACAGGATCTCTTTATGCAGTTCAGACTGGCCTCAAGCTTACTTTGTACCCTAGGCTGGTCTTGAGCTCACAGCGTTCTTCCTGCCTCAGCCTCCCAGGTGCTGGGATTACAGGCATGTGCCACCACGCCCAGCTTGGAATTTTTAAAAATTGATGATAAATTAATCTTTGCTCTATCAAAACATAATCATAAATATTATATATTTATCTTCTGTATAGAAATAATTCCTTTATTAGTAAATTTGTCATTAATTAATCACCACTACATTAATTTATTTATTAAATTAGGCTTACTTTTTTTCTTTGTATCATGTCTCACCAGCAAGTAACCCATTTTGTCCTCACATGGTCTCCAAAGGGCAGAGTCATTGAGACATAATCTCACGCTTATGAAAACTTCTAATTTACTTTTAAATTTTTCAAATACTTTAGATCTACAAGACTTTTTGAGCCACGAATTTAATTTAATAATATGTTGGTTTTTCTTAAAGATATTCATAGACTTTTGTCCACTAATTCAGTCCCTAGAATTCTTAAGAAATATCCCACACACACACAGGCGCGCACACGTGCGCGCACGCACACACACACACACACACATTCTCTGCCTTTGTATTTTCTCATATAGTTATTAGTTTATTCTAGATATTTTGCACTTTCATATATGTTTTACAATCAAATTTCTATGTTTACAAAGTGGTTTGCTGGGATTATTAGGTCTTGAACTATACGTTGATTTGGAAAGAAATGATATCTGAACAGCAGCTAGTCTTCTAATCTGGGAAAATTATATATCTTCTGTTTACCTAGGTCTTCTAAATTTTTTCTTCACAATGTTTTGTAGTGTTCAGAAAACAGGACTTGAACATTTTTTGTTAAGTTTTTCTTTAAGCTTTTCATATATCGATATATTTTAATTTCTGAGTATTGCTAATATATATAGAAATGCAATTGTATTTGTTTGTTTTTGGAAGTACTGGAGATTGAACCCTTGACCTTGCACATGCTAAGCAAGTGTTCTACCACCATACTATATACTCCATCCTTAAAATTAGCTTTTTGTATTACTTTTATAGTTTGCTATATAATTAAATTTGCTTTTAGTACTAATAGCTACTTGCAGATTCTTTAGGATTTTTACATAGATGATCATGTCATTTGTGCTTAGCAAGAGATTTTAATATTCCTTTCCAATCTGTTTGGTTTACTTGTTTCTCTTGCCTTATAATTTTAGAATCTCTGGTATAGTGTTGAATAGAAATGGTGGGAGTGGACATCTGTGATGACTAATTTTGTGTCAAATTGACTGGGTCATGGGGTGCCTGGTTTAAACATTATTTCTGGATGCATCTGTGAGGTGGGTTTTTTTTTTTTATGAGATTAGCATTTGAATCAGTGAACTCAGCACAATAGATTGTACTTAGAATGATGCCTCCCCATTGTGGGCGGGCACCATTCAATCTGTTGAAAGCTCAAATAAAATAAAAAGACAGAGGAAGAAGGAGTTCATCCCTTTTGTTCTGCTTCACTGTTTGAGCTAGGACATCTTGTTTGATATGCTTTTTGGACTGGGATTTAAATATTAAGCATTCTAGATTCTTATTCCTTCAGATTCAGACTGAATTACACTAATGGCTTTTGTGGGTATCCAACTTGCAAACTGTAGATTGTGGGGCTTCTTGCCTTCATAATCCCATGAACAAATTTCTCACAATAGATTTCCATATATACATATTCTGCTGTGTTTGTTTCATTGGAGAACCCTAATACAATACCCTTGCTTTGTTTCCTGTCTTAGGAAGGACAGTTATCCAGCCTTTTAATTCACTGTAGGATTTTCATATATGCTTCTTTTCAGATTGAGGAAGTTCACCTTTTTCTTTTTGTGTGAGATATTACACAAATTGCAAAAATACTTGACAGGTTGATATAACTATGAATAATTAAAATATTTCATTTATTTCTTTAATTTGTACACTATACTATACTATAATATAATATAATTTTCACAAATTACTATTATTATAGCTAAGTCAGGGTTCTTCTTGCTTTGGAAAGAAAATTCAACTTATATTGGCTAAAATAAAAAACAGCCTTATTTGGTCAGATCTATGCAGTGTACTCACAGTAAGTTGTGTAATACCATGTAGGCCCCATTTCTCTCCTCCAGGCTCTCTCCTCTACCCCCCATCTCTGGCACTGTTCTTAAATTGCTTATTTTCTTGTGATGAGTACTGTAGTTTGAGATCTAACACATTTGCAACCTTAAGGCCACCAAGTAAGACTGTCTACCTCTGGGCTGGAAGTCTCAGCAGTCGTGCCATATCTCCTGGGCCTGAGTTGGGTCACTTGCCAATCCAAAGTAAATTGGCCTAACCTGGAGAGTGTGATAGGTTGATTGGCATAGGACTGTGTCCAGTGTGTTACTAGAAGTTGAAGTGGAGCCAGAGCCAACAAATTCACATTGTCTGGGAATGGCAGGGGCATGGTCTCAAAGGGAAATAGGGAAGTAGTTACCAAATTTAAAGAACGTATATTATGTGTAGTGATAATAACGATCCCTTGTACTAGTATCTATTCATCACACAATATGTAAAGAACAACTGCCTTATAGTTCCTTATTTATTCTTCCTCAAAACAACTCCATAACTTTTACAAATATGGAAACTAATGTTTAGAGGTATCACATAGCCTAAGCTCATTTAGCTTAAAAGGCTGAGCTATTAAAACTCTTGACCAACTGACTATCAATTAAATCACAGCCCAAATAATATGTAATCTATGTTCAAGAAATAAAGTAATACTATAGTCAAATCTAGCATTATAAATATGATGCATGATTGTAGAAAATGTCATTCCTTTAGACTATCTTAAAAACTAGACTTTTTAATTGCAGTTTTAGATTCTAAGCAAAAATAGAATTCTGTGTGCTCCCTGCCCCTCCACATACACTACCTCCCCTATGCACATGCACCACCTGAGTGGTATGTTTATTATATACAATGAACCTACTTTTACTATCATTGTGACCCAGAGGCTATAGTGTATATTAGGGTTCATTGTTGATGTTGTACATTTTATGGGTTTTGCAAATGTAAAATGACAGTGTATGTACCATCATAATACACAGAATAGTTTTACTCCCCTAAACATCCTCCGGGCTCTGCCTTTTTATCTTTTCTTACCTTTAGCACCTGACAATCACTGATGTTTATACTGTCTCCATAGTTATTTTTTTAATCATAAATTTTAAAAAAACCAGATAAGGCAAGTGCAAATATTGTCCTCAAGCTTGGAAAATAAATAAGCACACAGAAATCTATTTCCTAAGCAAGCAGTGAAGCGATATAATAAAGCTGTTGGATCACACTGTATTCTTGGGCTGCTGGCAAAGCTTAAGGGACTGTTAATTATTGTTGAACAGTTATGTTTATCAAATACTTACTGACTGATTTCTTTCACCCCTTCACCCCTAAGCCTGCATTAACTCTATTGTTATAATTAGTGCATTGCATGAAATAAATTCTGTATGTGTCTGAGCCCACTGGTAGATGATAAGCTCCTTAAGGATAGAATTTTGTATGTAATTTTGTGCCTAGATTTCATAGACTTGCATAAATGTCAGCCTTGTTCAAAGGTCCAGGGAAAACTGTCTTAGTTCTCATGCAGATTACTCTAGTCTAACAGTTGTGTCTAATCTAAGAAAGCAAGAATAAGTGCTAAAGAAAGAGTATCATTAACACTGGGTTCTGCTGCATTGACTTAAAAAAGAAAGGGGTTATTTTTCTCACATAACAAGAACCAAAGGTAGAAATCTGGGGACTGGTGCAGCTTCCCCTCCAGTGAGTCTACAAGGACATTGAATCTTTCTAGCTCCCAGTTGCTCTTTGTGTCAGACCAAGACTACATATGTGATTTATAGTACTTGGTACAAAATGAAAATGGGGACCCCTTGTTCAAGCATTAAGAATTATAAGATGGTGATAGCAGAGAATAAAACCATAACATACTCTTGCAGTCTGACCTTTTTATCTTTATTATTGCAAGATTGGTCCAGACATAGTTCATTTCTAGGCAGTGGAATGAGGAAAGTGAAGGCAAAGGTATATATTCACTGAATACGTTTCTTTTTCTTAGGAATGAAATAGCTTTCTTCGAAACCTTAATCAGTAAATGTACATTTATATTTCATTAGCCTAAAATGGATTCCATGCTAATTGTTAGCTACAAGCTATCTGGAGACATAAGTTTTTGTAACTGGGTATTTTGCTGCTACAAAGGAGATTGAAGTTTAGAAGAAAAGAGAAAGAAGGTATTGGATAAACAATTATCAGTCATGATATTAATATTAACATTTCCTATTCCATTTATCCAATGATATGCAACAAATCACTGTGAAATCTAATGATTTAAAACAATGACAACATTTAATTTGCCTATAGCTCTTCATTTGGCAGAAAGCACCACTCTGCTGTACTCATTTAGCTGGAGTGCCTCGAGACTAAAAGCTGGAGTCATCTGAAGTCTTTCTCATATGCATAGGAGTTGATTTTGGCTATTATCTGGTGACTCTCCTGGGGCAGTGACAGGAATGCTTTCACATGGCTTTTCTTTGTGACTACTTAGCTTCCAGCACAGCGTGAAGGTGGAGTTTCCTTTTATGACTTAGCCTGAGAAATCTCATGGTATCACTGGTGCTGCAATCATCAGCCTACCTCAGTGTACTTAATTTAGAAGGTGACCTAGACCCACTGACACTAGAATGCTAGCACATTGTAAGACAAATATGTGGGCTGGGCTATATTATTACTGACATCTTTGTAGATGTAAATTGCCTGC
This sequence comes from Dolichotis patagonum, assembly GCA_004027295.1. NCBI lineage: Eukaryota > Metazoa > Chordata > Mammalia > Rodentia > Caviidae > Dolichotis > Dolichotis patagonum. The sequence goes on from PVJX010009864.1 coordinate 24,226, forward strand.
AGTTTGCTTCCGTGTCCATCTGCAGATGTCAACTTCATTTATTTAATTTTCCTTTTTTCTCTTTTGTGCAATGATGGCAATAGAACCCAAGACTTTGCTAATGTATGGAAAGCATTTTATCAGTGAAAGACATCCTCAACTATTTTACCAAACATCATAGCTCCCTTCCTTTTTTCTTCCTCTTCTCCTCCCTCTCTCTTTATCACTCTCTTTCTTCAAAGCTTTTATTTTTATACTGGGAATTAAACCCATTGAGATATTCTCCCAGCCCTTTTTCACTCTTTTATTTTGAGATGGGATCTCATTGGGGTGCTAAGTTACCCAAGCAGGGCTTGAACTTGCAATACCCCTGCTTCTGCCTCCAGACTAGTGGGATCACAAATCTGCACTATCATGCCCAGGCAGAGCACTCTTTTAAAAATGAAAGTTTGAACTGATTGTCTGCCTATTAACAATGTTTCAATACTTTTTTCCCTTTATAACTCAAACTTAATAAAATCTTTTTGGCACGGTTCATGGCATATGTTATGGTTTGTGTATAGATGGTCCCCTAAAGCTTCCTGCAGTCATGGGAGAGTGCTTTTTGGAGGTGACTGAATCTAGAATTTGTGATTGATTCATTGCCTAGTGCTGGGATTATGGGTATGAGTGTTACACTCACCCTAGGGTCAGTAGCCTACATATAATGTTAGGGCCAAAAATATTTTCTCTTGCTCGCCTCCCTTTTTGCTTGTGTTGCTTTTGCTGTCTTTTGCTGCTATGAGCTGTTGCCCCTCTGCTAATCTACCCTGCTTTGGAGCCAGTTGATTATGGACTGAAATCTCCACAAACTGTGAGCTAAGTAAACCTTTCCTTCCTTAAATTTTGGTGTTGGATATTTTGTCTCAGAAACAAGAGAAAAGTAACTAAGACAGCATGTTTGGTTTTACTCTGCAATCTCACCCCACCCCCACTCTTTACTTGCTGTGTCTCCGTTGCAGAACCTGTCAGTTTTGAAAACACATGAGCTTCTTTTATTCTTCTTGCCCTGTATCCATGCTTTTTGTTTCTCCCGGTACTCTTCCTCTAGTACACTGAGTGACCCAGGCTCTAGTCCTTATTCACTTTTTGAAGGACCTTTGAATTAATGAAGACATTATATATTAACATTTAGTTTTACCTAATTCATGCTTAGTGACCCTGTGGTGGCCTCATTCACTAATATTCGAGGCAGAATATTAGTGAAGTGAAGCTTAACAACTTCAGGAGCCTCACCAGTGTGGTCACTACCATATATCTGCTATTATGGTACAGTACGTAGCTTATTATTCCTATTTTATTGATAGGAACTGGAGCCCAAGGCTCACTAGTGGCAGAGCAGGCCTGCAACGCGTGCACTTGAGCTCCAAGTGGAATACTGTTATTCATCATGCTCTAGATGATTTGACAAAAGAGAGAAAGGAAGCATTAATTAATCCTGTCATAGCTGATCAGGAAAGGGCTTCCTGGAGGTAAGACTACTTAGCAGTGTCTTGAGTAACAAGTATAGTTTTATTGAATCATGATGGGAAAAAAGGATATTGTAGGTGGTAGGAACAGAGTGAACAAAAGCTGAGTAAAGAAAGCACAGGTACATTATGGTGATGGTAAGTAATTGTAGAAGAGGCTGTGGAGGAGTTAAAACTGGAAAGACAGGTTGCATCATTCTGAAAGTAATTAGAAGGCATCAATTTTGTTTTGTTAAGCAAAACTGAAGGTAAAGCTGCACAGAATAAATGTAAGGAGTCAGCTATTTGTATTGAACAAATATTATACTTAGATTCTTAGATTTTACTTGTAAACTATAATGCATTATATAAATGTTAGAATATTCATCATGAGTGCTCTGCATGGTCCTGAGACAGAAAAGTATAGAAGTAAATAGGTAACCAAAACAATTGGGAAATTGCATACAGCCAGGTAAAAAAGTGACCAAAATATATAAAAAAAGATTTTATCATGAGGGTTTTTGTTTGTTTGTTTTTTGCTGTTAGTGATCAAATCTAGGACCTCACATGTATGAGGTATATTGGTCGGCTTTTTTTTTTTTTTTTTTTAGCTGTGATCAAATACTTGACACACAATTTAAAGTTGGGAAAATATTTTGGTTTATGACTTATGATTTCTGAGTATCATCATAGTACCATCATATGATGGACCAGCAGATTCCAAAGCAGACATAGCATGATGAAAGAACATAATGAAGGAAGGATGCTCACATGATGGCATCCAGAAAAAGTGAGAGAGAGGAAGATAGCCCATGAGGAATGGACCAGGGACAGGATATGCCTTTCAAAGGCACACCCCCTAGTGGTTTACTACATTCAATTGGGCTTTGTCTGCTAACAGTCCATTCATCCATTCAGCTATGGCCTCATCAATTAATTAATCTATTGATTGGGTTAGTGCCATTATGGTCTAATCACCTGCCCAAAACCCTACTTCTGAACATAAGAGACTTTTGGAGAAGTTTTTGAATGCAAAGCATAATACTAGGTAATCATACTACCACTAAGCTACATTTTCGGCCTCCAAAGGAAGTTTAAATGGAATTGTATTTGCAAAGCTCTTTGCAAAAGTATGTGGCTCATAACGTATAATAAGTGTTTATATATGTATGTGTTACACATGTCTGTGTATGTATATCTGTCTTACATCTATCATCTAATCTACATTTCTACCTATTTATGTTAAATGATGGAATTCTGAAGACATTTAAAGATAAGACCACTTAAATTATATGCTATACCACATGAAGATCGATTGCAGAGAGGAAAGAACCCATGCTCACAAAAAATTATAACCCAGGGTTCCTGAGACAATGTTAATTAATTGAGATATAGAAGAGGGAAGCTTTTTAGAAGAGATCAGAGACTTTCTTTGAATTTGATGCACTGTCCATTGAAAACCTAGCACATGTTCAAAAGCACCTTGAAAATGGGGACCTGTGTAGAGATGGAATGACCTTCTGGTTAGAGTAGACTTGGGAATTTTGCCTTGGAATTCTTAGTGGGAGGGTTTTTTTGGTTTTTTTTTTTGTACCAAGGATTGAACTTATGACCTTGTGCTTGTCAGGCAGGCACTTATGCCACTGAGCTAAATCTCCAGGCTTTAGTGGGAGTTTTGAACAAGACCATCAGGATAGAGAGCTGAGAGCAGTGGTCTATGTTTATAATCCCAGAATTTAGGTGGCTTAGGCAGAAGAACTGAATTTGAGTCCAGCCTGGGCTACATAGTAATACCCTATCTCAAAAAACAGAAAAAAATAAGGAAGGGGAAAAACCCCACAAGAATAGAGAGAATAAAGATTAGATTAAACAAAGTCAGACCTCCTACAACAGTGGCGGTGAACCTGTAGCATATGTGCCACTGTGGACTATGTGTTATCATTGAAAGCTCTAAAAAGTGCACCATCTCTGCCCTAGAACAAAGCTTTTTAAGTTTTATTTATTTAGGAATCACTTGAGTATGCCATTACATACACTGAATAGCAATTTCCTTCGATCGGGTATACCTTGAATACCTAGATGTGTGTGTGTGTGTGTGTGTGTGTGTGTGTGAAAGAGAGAGAGACAGACAGACAGACAGAGACAGAGAGACAGGGGCAGAGACTGCAATATAATGAAAAAATGGAAGAAAGTTTCAAAGAGAGAGAGCCAGGCATGGTGGTGCATGCCTGTAATCCTAGAATTTGGGAGGTTGAGGCAAGGGGATCATGGTGAGTTTGAGAACAGCCTGGCCTACATAGTTCAAAGGCAGCCTGAAATACATAATGAAACCCTGTGGAGAGAGAGAGAGAAGAGACAGACAGAGACAGAGAGCATCTATTTCAAGAACAATGAAAGATGTTGATTTGGGCAATTAAACCAAAATGTATAAATAAGAGGATAGTTTAAATGGATTACTTTAAATTGAAGTATGGATAGTAGAAGAATTAAATAGTGTCTGTCAATCACCTGATGGAAAAATTAAACAGGGGAAATATATGCAATGGTTCATAGCTTAATAGGGTGATAATTCTTATTTTTTTCTTTTCTTTATTTTTCCATAGTGGGGATTGAATCCAGGGCCTTTCCAACTAAGGTATATGCCCAACCCTTTTTTATTTTGAGAAAGTTTTCACTAAGTCACTAAATTGTCCATGTTGGGCTCAAAATTGTGATCTTTCTACCTCAGCCTCCCAGAGTACTGTGATTACAGGTATGTTCCACTGCACTGTGTTAAAAAGGCAGCAGTTTTAAGGGAAGCATTACTTTCAGGACAAAAGAAAGCCATTTCTTCTCGACAAAATGAGGAGAAAGAAGAGTGGAGGACAGATAGAATATATACTAGAGAATGAAAAGAGTAAATTTATACAAGCAAAACTGATAGGTTCTTGGGATAGGCACAAAGATCAAGAACTGCCTACACACACACACACACACACACACACACACACACACACACACACACACACAAAGACATCCCCAACGAATAGATATTTCCTAGGGAAGACCTGATACTAGTGATAAAGCTATCTACCATAAGAAGTCTACAAGAATCAACACAGAAAACAAAACAAAATAAAGAGTAGAAAATAGAAAGTGACAGGGTGCAGAAGCACAGTGCAACCCCAGACCTCAAGCCCAACTAGGACAAGTTCAGAGCACAGTGAGATAAAGGAAACTGGAAGCCATCCACTGGATCTTTCTGAAATGATAGCAACAAAAGTGAAAAGGCAAATGGGTAAGGCTGCAGAAAAAAATAATCTCTTGGTTAAGAAAATAAATGGTCATCAAAATGAAAGACATTAGAGCAGACACACATTAAAAAGAGAGAAAGAGGAGCTTAGGAAAATGGTGGAAACCATAAATGCCCAACATAAGAACGAAATAGAATCTATGAAACAGATCCAAACAGAAATCCAAGAGATTAAAAAGTCCCTTAAATTATAAACAACAGGGCTGGGGATTTAGGTCGGTGACACAAGTGCCTGCCTGGCAAGTGAGAGGTCATAAGTTTGATCCCCAGTACTAAAAATAAGAAAATAAAATAAAATAAAATAGAATAAAGCATACAAAACAGGTTGAAAGAAGATGAGGACAGACTATCAGATCCAGAAGACAGGGCTGGGGCTAGCAACCATGAAAAGAAAGATATCTTAAAAATAGCAAGAAACCATGAAAAATCAACCTAACATCTACAACATGCACAAAAGAACAACACAAGATTTATATAGGAATCAATGGGAAAGCTGGGGATAGCGTAATGCCATAAAAAGAACTCTTCACAGAAATAATGGCAGAAATCTCCCCAAATATGAAACAAGAATTTGACATACAAATAAGTGAAGCATATAGAACTCCAAATAAGAACTCCATGACCAAAATAAATCTACACTAAGGCATATAATAATCAAAATTCCAGAAATTCAACATAAGAACAGATTGTTAAAAGTGGTTAGATAAAAGAAACAAATGACCTATAAAGGAAAGCCCATTAGAATCACAGCAGACTTCTCAACACAAACCCCCAGATCAAGGAGAGCCTGGAGTGAGATATTTCAAACCCTAAAAGAAAACAACCTCCAACCCAGTTTGATGTACCCTACAAAGCTATCTTTCAAAATCAATAGAGAAATAAGGTACTTCCATGACAGAGAACAACTGAAGAAACTCATAACTACCAAACCAGGTCTCTAACATGCTTTGAAGTGTATTTTAGAAAGAGAAAATGGAGACCACAATTACAAGAACACTAATAGAAATCACTGGGAATGGCAAGCAATTAAACAGAGGGGAGAGACAGGTAACCAACAGCAGGATTATAATACAAGAAAGATAAGTCAGTACATATTATTATAGCCATCAGTGTAAATGGTCTCAATTCAATCAAAAGAAACAGCCTGACAATGAATGGATCAAGAAGTAAGATCCAGTAATCTGGTGAATAACACATTTAACTCAAAAAGAAATTTATAGATCAAAAGTCAAAGGATGTAAAACAATACTCCATGCAACAAGAACCCAGAAAAAAGTAGGGGTAGGGGTAGCATTCTATTTGCAGACAATGTAAACTTCAACCAAGATTGCTCAAAAGAGACAAAGAACATCACTACATAACTTCTTAAAGGAAGATTGCAAGAAGAAGAGATAAAAATCATAAATATATATACCCCAAATACTGATGCAACAAGCTACATAAAACAAATTATTAATGGACATGAAAAGTCAAGCACTAACACAATTGCAGTGGGGGCTCTTAATATCCCACTCTCACAAATAGGTCAACTAGACAAAAAAAATCAACAAAGAAATATAAGAACTAAACCAAATCTGTGAACAAATGGGCTTAGTATATGTCTAGAGTGTTTCACCTTGCAACATCAGAATAAACATTCTTCTCAGCTGCATGTGGGACCTTCTTCAAAACAGGTCACATACTAGCCCATAGAACATGCTTAGGTAGATGCAAAGGAATTAAAATTGTACCATGTATATTATCTGACCATAGTGCTATTAAAATGGAAGTCAATGGCAAAAGAGAACACAAAAGTTCCATAAACACATGGAAACTAAATAACACCTTCCTAAATGACCAGTGAGTAGAGAGAAAATTATATTAAACAGTATCTACAATTAAATGAAAATGCTGATACAACATACCTGAACTTGTGAGATGCACTAAAAGCAGTCATAAAAGGGAGAGTTATAGTGGTAAATTCTCACATCAGGAAAACAGAACAAGCTCAAAGAAACAACATAATGTTAAACTTCAAACTTCTAGAAAAAGGGCAAAAAAAATCAAACCTAAAGCTCACATGAGGGAGGAAATTATAATGATGAGAGCAGAAATTAATGCAGTTGAGACCAGGAAAACAATACAAAGAATCAATGAATTGAACAGTTGGTTCTTTGAAAGGTTAAATAAAATTGATAAACCCTTAGCCAACCTTATTAAAAGTGGAAAGAAAAGACTCAAATTCATGCAATTAGAAATGAAAAGGGGAAGCCTACCCATATATCTCAGGGTTTTGTTTTGTTTTATTTTGTTTTGTGTTACTTAGGATTGGATCCAGTTCCTTTGTACTGAGCTACTCTCTTTTTTATTTTAATTTTTAAATTTTGAGGCAGGTTCTTTCAAATTGCCCAGGCTGGGGTTAAACTTGCATCCTCCTGCCCCAACCTCCCAGTGTATATCTATTTTTAAGATCATAACTAGTGATATGTACTAGAAGCTGCCATGGTTGAGAACCAGCGTGGTAGAAGATCTCTAAGGTTTCTTTTCCACTGTGGTCTTTTTAGATTCAAAAAAAGTAATGGTAAATGATTAGAGGCAAAAGCAATTTTAGTAGCAGTGAGTATATTAGTCTTTTTAGGCTGCTTTAACAAAGTTCCACAGACTTAATGACTTATAAACAACAGAAACTTTGTTCCACAGCTTTGGAGACTAAGAAGTCCAAGAACAAGATGTTGGGAAGCACCGTGTCTGGTGAGAGGGGCTATTTCCTTATTGATGGATGGCTGGCTTTTTGCTGTGATCTTATATGGGAGAAGGGGCAAGGAAGTACCCTTTCACTTTTATAAGGATATTAGTCCCATTCATGAGGGCTGATGATCTAATCACCCCTCAAAGACCCCTGTCTCCTTCACACTGGGAATTCGAGCAAGGAGGACGATGATATGAATCAGTTGCTGTGAGTACTAGTGGTACTTCGGTTCCCAAAGTCAGTTCATTTCACAATTCTGGGAAAAATGGCTACATTCATGCTCACACAAAAAATGATACATGAACTAAGATAACACTACAACAGGGAATGTTGAAAAAATAGGCCGGAACATGAAATTTTGGCTTAATGACAAGACTGGGGGAAGATCCCCTATGAGGGTGACAAACACTATCTGGTATAAAATTTTCTGGCGGTGCAGAGATTTTTTTTTTGCCTTATTTCTATTAGGAATACTGTATTTTGAAGAAATGCGTAGAGTAAATGTCATAGTCAAAATAGTCGACAGCAGGTAGGCTCCAACCAGTGTCAGTCTCAGCATTTACAGATTGAGTTGTGGATTAATGGTTACTTCTTCTCATTCCCCTCATAGAGGTCATTCTTGGGTCCACTATTCGTGGTCCTCAGGTGTGTCTTTTCTTCTCTCCTCCTGTCTGCCTGATGCTTTCTCTGAGTCATCTCATTATTTCCCATGGCAACCTTTCTTATAACCCTGTCTACTGCTCTTTGGAAATCTCATTTTATTCTTTACAACATCTTTAATCTCTTCTCAGAACTCATGGTGTTTTTGTCCTAATAGAATCGTGACTTTTCCTTGATGTCATTATACCTCAGGCTGTTTTCTCTAAAGAAGCTGACATTTGCCCTTCATCTGTGTCTCTGAACCAGATGATAGTAGTCATTTAAACCAGCATGGTCAATTCTAAAACTTGACTATCCAGTCATATCCCCAAAGGCCTCTTTCTTTGAGGAATATAGCATCCAAGTGTTATTACCCCGCCTCCATGAATCTGGTAATTTCCATCATCACTGAGCAATATGACAAGTAGTTTCTTGTGAAAAAGAATATGAAGTGAAAATTGTCTGCTCTATGTTTCTAGCTCTCTAGTACCCTTTCCTGTAAGCAACTATTATCACTAGTTTTAAAATACCTTTCCAGGAATATTTTATGTAAATATAATCAAATGCGTATATGTGTAAATGTATGCACACTTAATATGTAAAATTTTTGTTTCTTAAGTACATATAAATGGTAGGACATTATGTACATCATTCTGAAAGCTTTCTCTTCTTTTTTGCTTAAAATATTTTAAAGAATTTTTCTTATCATTAGATACAAAATTTTCTTTTAACAAGAGCAATGCATAGTATTTTGTGTGTTCAAAATTTTACTTAGTGACTTTCCTGCTGTTGTAAATTTAAGTCCATTCTAGTCTTTCTAGTCTTCTGTTGTAAACAAGGCTGCTAAAAACAGTATTTTACTGATGTCATTCATTTTTGAAAGTTATTTTCTTTCTTTCTTTCTTTCAGCATCATTTTCTGGTAGTGAGATTTCAAAAGTTATTTGCTTTTTAAAGTTTTGGTAGATATTGAAAAAATTATTTTCCATAAACTGTGACTAATTTATACACCAATCAGTTATGTTTGAAAAAAGCTGATTTTCCATTATCCTTCCAAACACAATATTTTATACATTATTTTATCATTGCCAGTGTGGCAACTGAAAAATATTTCATGAGACTTTTAATGTATGACTCTACTTTGAATGAAGTTGAGCTTTGTTTCAAATTTTTAGTACTGTGTGTCTTTTCTGTGAATTGTTGATGGTGTCATTGCCTGTTTTCCTATTGCTGTGTTACAGAACTTTATATACTGTAGTGAGGAAACAAATTCTGAAATATAAGTGGCAATATTTTTTCCCAGTTGAATTGCTATTTTGATATGTTATGTAGAACAGTTTTATTGGCAGGTTTTGAGTTTGCAATATTTTCATTTTTCTATTTATATTTTATAGCACACCTAATAGTTTCTCTATTTTGGTATATATATATTTTTATTTTGAAAAGAATAAAACCAAATGAGAAAGAAAACAAAATGGGGTCATTCAAAACAAAAGGATGGACATAGCATATGATTAAAACCACAATACAAGGTGATCAACAATGGTTACCATGATGTCTCTTGTTCTCTTCAATAGAATTGTCTATATCATCAGGCATAGTAAAATTGAACATAGCAATACAGAACAATATCAACAAAAACAAAACATTGGAGACATTATAGGACTTTAAAGCAGATAATAGTCAAACCAGAATGGGTATCCTTGTAAATCTTATCATCTTCGGAGTAGTTGCCTATACTCTGAGACTTGATACTATCAAACATAAACAGATTCGAATAAAACAGTCAAGACAAGACAGCAATCTCACAAACCAGATTCAAATAAGATCAGTCATAATAAGACAATGTAAGTAATACAGGGCTTCAGATTAAGTTAATAGGAAATTAAAAAAGGTTACCATAGTATATCCTGCTATTTTTGGAATAGCTGTCTGTGTCCTCAAATCTAGTACAAGTAGACAGACTGGAACAGAATACAACCAAACAGGGTGATGAGAACAATGTGGGTTTTAAATCATGATACAACATTAACAGTGTCCTCTGCCTTCCCTTTTTTGACAATTTCTCCCCTTTCACTTTCACAGGGTGCATTGTACATTTTGGATCCCACTACTTCCTTTAGTTTTTAGATTAGAGAGGCAGCTCGCTGTTTACCTAAGTGGTTGTGAACCTTTTTACCCCTGAACTTGAGCTTAAGTTGCATTCCTTTACCTACAAAAGCCTCAAGGTTTTCCTTCTTTATAGCTGAGTAGTTCTCCACTGCACAAAAGCATCATGTCCTTCCAACCTATCTGCAGCTGCTGGGTGAGCTACCCCTATTTCTCTGTGGTTCCCTGTCACATAGAGCATTATTTTCTCATCTTTGACTTTCAGTCCATAAACCCTCTTTCAGGTTGATTATATTTCCTATACAGAACAACTCAATGGACCCTATCTCCTGATCTACTCTGCTTGTGCTTCTTTTTGTTAGTGTATCAAGGCCATCTGTGTTAGAGATTATAGCCAACCTTCTCTGCCTCATCTCTGCTATGCTATATTTCTGCCATTGGTTGTCTACTTTTCCTCTTCATTCCACTGTCTGCCCCATTCATTGAGGCCTCTCTGCCATTGTTCCTGAAACCCTGGGGTTTTTTTCTCTCTGTAGAATGTCTTTCAGTATTTTTGTAGGGTTGGATTGGTGGTCATGAACTCCCTCAGTTCCTCTTGTCATGGAAGCATCTTGTTTCTCTATTAATTTTGAGAGATAGCTTTGCAGGGTACATCAATCTGGGTTGGAGGTTATTTTCTTTCAGGGCTTGGAATACTTCTCTGCAAGCTCTTCTTGATTTGTTTGCATTGAGAAATCTGTCATGATTTTGATGGCTTTTCCTTTATAGGTGATCTGTTTCTTTTCTCTGACAGCTTTTAATACTCTGTTCTTGTGTTGAATTTCTGGGATCTTGATTATATGTCTGGGTATAGATCTGTTTTGGTTATAGCTGGCTGGAGTTCTGTATGCCTCATATATCTGAATATCATTTCCTGTTCCTTTGCTTGGGAAGTTTTCTGTAATTATTTCTGTAAATAACCTTTGTATTTCATTTGTGTTTGCCCCTGCTTCTTCACTAACATTTTTTATTCTTAAGTTATAGATCCTCTTGTCATCTTCTAGCCTTTGTATTGTTACTTCTTGGTTCCTTGTTATTTTTAAGAGATCTTTCCTTTGGTGATCACACATTGCAAACCTGTTTTTAAGTTTTGATAGTTTATCTTTTGTTTCTTCCAAGCAGTTTTGCCAGCTTTCAATGGAGTTTTTAATTTCCTGGTAATCTCTTTGAATCTATTTCATGTATTCTAATTTTTTTTATATTCTTCATTGAAGGTTCCCCTCCTTTTTCTCTGCTCCTCCATTCTTCCATCTGTGTCTTCTTGAGAGGTGCTTAGCATTTCTTTTATTAATATTCTTATATCTTGCTTTACTTGTATTAGTATTTCTGTTTTGAGTTCTATAATGCCACTAAAATATTTCTTTATGTCAGCTGATGCTGCTTTGGATGCTGTAGGTTTGCTGTCCTTGATCTCTTCTGTGTTTACCTCTCTTGGACCAATATTATTTGGGTTGGAGGCTGGAGACTTTCTTTTGTTTCTTTGTCTTGTCATGTTTCTGGTTTCTTCCAGATAAGTGTATAGTGGAGGTCCCAGGCCCTTTCTGTATTGGTTATGATTACTCTGAAGCATGCTGGCTAGGAATTGCCTCCCTCTCTAGTATGCTGTTGATTACTGAGGTACAAGTATGGGCAGTGCAGGCTGGTCCCTCCCCTCTGAGCCAGTCAACCACTGGGGGTCTTCTCCACATTAGTGTGTGCTGCACAGATGGAACCAATTTGGGACAGCTACAGGGGCAACTTTGTCTCTGGCTATTGGGTCCTGCACAGGGGTGGGACCCAGTCCAAGCAGTTCCCACCAATCTGCTCTGCACCAGGAGCAGCCAACTGAAGCTGCTATGGTTCTAGGTTCAGGCCTGTCCTGCCTGATTCCAAAATGTCACCCAGATGATCTCCCCCTCCTGCAGGAGGACAAAATTCTGAGCACTCACTGCTGGCCAGTGCAGAGCTCTATGCTGGCTCCATTTTCCACTGCGACACAGTCCACTGCCGAGGTCCTCAGGCTTGCCAACTCCTGACTTCACCACAACCACAAGTCATCAGACTCTAGCAGCACCTAGCACACCGTGGGACTGGCTCTGGTGAGAGTGCATTTGGCTCCAGCCTTCCATTCACATTTTTCTTTCTTTTTTTTTTTTTCCTTAGTTTCTTTCTGGGTCATGAGAATATCTCTCCTTTCATCTGGTCTTCTCCATGATGTTAAGTTCTAGTGTCTGCACTGTTTCTGTCAGAGATGCTCTTTACCTTGCTACTTATTCATCCACCATTTTCCCAGCAGCCTGTTGGTATAATCTTTAAACATTATTTTGTTTCTTCTAGTACTTTCATTTATGTGTTTTTTTTAAAGACATAAATCTTTGGTCCATCTGGAACCCTAGTTCCTGCTGCCATGGTGGATCACTTAAATGTTTGTTTTAAAATCCATTTTGTTCATATATAAAAAGAAAGAAAAAAGAAGAAGAAAAAAACTACAACAAAATTTTAAAGTATGTCAGTTGGGGGTAACAATGGTATATACATTGTGCGTTGTTATCCTCTAATCATTCACTTAAAGCACAACAAATCTGCATTCAATTGTCTGAAAATACCAGTACAAATCTTTCTCTTCAGTGAACTCAGAGAAATCAGTAGTATAACTATCTTAAATATTTTTATATACATATACATGCACATATACATGTTTTTTTTTCTTTCATCTTGTCACACTAATGAAACAACACAGTATTTACACATGTGTGTCTTATTTATTTCACTATGTTCTCAAGATGCATCCATTTACCTATGAAAGTGTCCAATTTGCCATTCTTTATGGATGAGTAGTACTCCATTGTATAAAAATTCCACATCTTTTTTATCCATCCCTCAGTCAATGGGCATTTAGGTTGTTTCCAAGGTGTACCTATTATAAACTGTGCTGCTATAAACATGGGTGCACATATATCACTATAGTATGATGTTTTTAATTCTTTTTGGAAGATATCAGGAAGGGGAATAGCTGGGTTGAATAGGACCTCCAATCCTAGTTTTTTGAGGAATCTCCACACATTTTACCATTTGCATTCCTATCAACAGTGGAAAAGGGTTCCTTTTTCCACACAGCCCCTCCAGCATTTGTAATTTGTTGAATTCTTGTTACTAGCTATTCTTTCTGGGGTGAGGTAGAATCTCAGTGTTGTTTTAATTTGTATTTCTCAAATAACCAGTGATGTTGAACATTTTTTCATGTGTTTATTTTGCTGTTTCTATTTCTTTATCTGAGAAGTGTGTATTCATCTCAGATGCCCATTTTTGGATTGGATCTTTGTATCTGGAGAACTGATTTTTTTTTTTTAGTTCTTTATATGTTCTCAATAGTTAGTAGTCCTTTGTCTGAGGAACAGCTGGGAAACATTTTCTCCCACATTGTGGGTTGTCTCTTCACTCTGTTGGTGGTTTCTCTTGCTGTGCAAAAGCTTTTCAGTAGGTTGACATCCCATTTGTTGATTCTTTGTGATAGTTCCTGTGCAATCTAGATTTTATTCATAAAGTCTTTGCCTACACCAGTGCCTTTAAGAGTTTTACCTGCTCTATCTTCCAGCAGATGTAATGTTTCTGTTTTAATATTAGATCTTTTATCCATTCTGATTTTAGCTTAGTACATGGCAAAAGATATGGGTCCAGTTTTAACCTTTGGCATGTATAGAGCCAGTTTCCAGCACCACTTATTAAACAGGCTATCTTTCTTCTACTGAGTGAATGTGTTTGGCACCTGTGTCAAAGATAAGGTGGCTTAGTGTTTCTGCAGTTTTTCTGCATCTTCTAATCTATTCCATTGGATCACTTAAATGTTAAAGACTTACTCAAACCGTACCTACCATGTTTCTTGATAGTCTCTACTCAGATGACTACTTTTGTTGAAACCTCTCACAACAGTATCCCAGAACTTCTCACAACCTATGACCTTTCTCCATTTCTGAAGACCAAAATTCTCTTATTTTTTCATTCATTCTCACTCATTATAATCTCTGATTCTTCTAGGTCTCTTGCTGTTTTAATTCAATTACAGATTCATAATAGTTTCAAGATTTAAAACCTAACACCTCTCTTTTCTCTCATATTGTCTGCCCCTCTTAGACACAGCCACATGGTGACTTTAATGAACCCTAGGCATTTTTGCCTTTATGGACCCCTTCTTCATGAAAATATCCAAAGTTGTGTGTTACAATTACACTTGTATAATGATAAATATTTCCAAACCTTTATATTGAGACAGTTTCCTTGGCCTAAGTATTTACTTATCTCTTATTCTAAAAGAAATCTAAACATTTATGTGGGCCTTAGAAGTCTTTTGGACTTTAGGCTCCGATCCTACTATGCCTAAAATGTCAGTCAGTCCTACTCTTGGCCACCAATTTACTACTTTGTCTACTTTCTTGACTCCACCCTCTCTTACTTAGCCCTTTTCTCCTGTGCATTTTCACCACCAGCTTTCAGTTCTAGATAAATCTGTTGAGCTCACCTAGAGAAAAATCATAAAGTATAGGATTTATGACATGAGTTATAGCCTCATACAATAAAAACAGTTTTTCTACCTGTTCTTGATCAGTTATATTTCATTCCTCATATTAACTATTCCAAATTAACTTTCATTGCCTTCCACTAGAAGAAAATAAAAAATGAGCTCTCTTAATTCCCTATTCTTCTGTGTTCTAATTTGCCTTGGCTGGGTAATAAAACCAGGATTTTGTAAAACAAATTAAAATTATTTTAATCTTGACATCCCATAGATTGATTGGAACACAGCTAGGATTGTCTTACCTTAGGTGTCTCATGATTGCAGCTTGACCCATAGACAGTCAAGTTATCACAAATTTGGCTTACATAAAACCCTAAAATTTACTCTCTCACAGTTCTGAAGCCCAGAAGTCAGTATTATTGGGCTGAAATCAAAGTGTCAGTAGGGCCATGCTTCTTCTATAGGTTCTTGGGTTGAATTTGTTCCTTACTCCTTCCAGCAGCTAATAGCTGCCAGCATTCTGGGTCTGTGGCCACATCACTTCAATTCAAGGCAACATCTTCAAACCTCTCTTCCATTTAAAAATTACCATCTGTGTGTCTATTGAATCTTCCTTTTCTTCTTTCTTTGGTGAACACAAGATGGCATTTAGGGCACACCCAGATAATCCAGGGCAGTCTCCTCAGGTCAAGATCCTTAATTCAATTACATATGAAAAGATTCTTTTTTCAGATAAGGTGAGGTTACAGGCTTCAGGGGTTAGGACATAGCTATCTTTTGGAGAACTGTTTTTTTTTTTTTTGAAGCCTCATATTAAGAAAACATTATTGAAAGTCATAAATAATTGACTGAAGTGCACCTAGTGACTGCAGGCAAATAGCATGAATTTTAAAAGAGCAATATAAATCACTGGGAGTGGATCTTTTAATAAAAGGCTGGAAACTATGGTCTCAGGTACATGGCAACTCTCTTACAAGTTGGCGTGGTAAGGAAATGGCTGCCACTGGAATGAACTACAGGGTAAGGAATCAAAAGAAAGCTAAATTTCAGTTAAGACAAGAAGGTGAAAGTAGCATGAAATGAAAATTTACCTTGAAAACCTTTCTAACCTCCACAACCATATCAGTTATGATATAGTGAAATCTTGTTAGTATAGGAAAAGACCATTATAAATGATATGAAATATGATTTATTTCAAACAAGTGGTAGAAAAGACATTTATAGTTTCTAAGTTACAGTCCTAAAATAGATACTTTATAGTTTATGCATAATTAACTAGTTTTAGTTAATCTGGAAAGACTACTAAAATACCCCAAAATACACAAGAACTTTAATTAAATGGAGTTAATTGAATGAATGATCTAATGACATAAAATCTTTAGAAGGACTTGCTGTGACCTATGGCAGCTAGAGAAACAGAGATCCCCAGAGACTCCTTTGGGTATTGATATGTCATGGAAAGTATACTCACTCGTGTCACCAAGTAGTCATTCAGATCTACAGCTCTTAAATGTAATTCATACACTATATATTCTTCCTTATTTCTTGTTTAAAATGATAAGAATTTAAAATCAGTATGTTCTTAACAGTAAAATCATATTTCAAATGATCATGAATTTGCTTTAAAATATATTTTCATGTTAAATATGATGAGACTGAACTTAAAAAAATAAAGTAAAATATGTACTATAATTGGTCCTGAAGAAGAGGCTATTGATTTCTTCTCTATTACCCCATCAAACAGAAGAGAGAAAAAATACAAGTTCAAAGGGATCAGCTTCTCAGGTAACAGGCAGAAGCTTCAAGTGAAAATTTCTGTCTCATTAAGAACATTTAAAGGAGGCAGCTTGTCTTTATGTAGGAATCATTATTCTCAGTTTGAGATGATCCTCTGGAGTTTTCACCTCTTCAGAGGGTTCATTCTGTGCAATTTCTAAGAAGCATTTCTTTAATGGGAAGGATTTATGTTAAGTTGGTTCAGGGGAGGTAGACAAATGTGGAGCCTTTTTAATGGACTACAAAAGAATGTCAAATAATTAAATAGATTTCTTTTCCCTCAGACTGTTCCATGATTTTAGAAACATTCTGCTGAGCTTGTAAAATCAATTTCCATTACTGGCCTTGACCTTTGCAGTTTTATAAACATGTTTTTTTCCTGGATTTGGAATGTACTTCAAAGACTGTAGTAGAGGACTAGAGAAGGCTAGTTCTTTTAATAAAAGTTACTGTTGCTGGCTTTTGAGTCCAGAACAAATTCTTTCCAAGTTCTTAGTATCCTGAACAAAGAATGAAAAAGACACAGAAAACATAATGAGGGTGTACATTACAGAACATGGAAACAAAGTACTCTCTGCAGAGCACACAGGTGGGTAAACAGACTCAGTGGAACACTAGGGTAATGGAGGGGAGTCTTGCGTCTAGAATTCCTAGACTGCCTTTTTCCTCATGTACGGAAAGCATTATGTTTGGACTTGGTTTCATGCCAGAGGTAAATGAAGAATTGAAAATAGCACTTTTCTGATTGGTTCTCCATACAGTGTTGAGGAACTGCAGTCATTCTGGATTCTGTGTCCCACATATGTGCCCTGGGTCTCATGACTTTGATGGATTATGTCTACCCTAATCTCCTATCTCATTGCTTTTTTTTAATTGTGAAAATCTTTTCTCACATTTATTCAACTGTGTTATGAATATAATTTCATATATATCTGTGTTTATATTATTTGTATGTATATGTATTTACACTGTAACATATAAATTGGTATTCATTTATAATTGGCAAATCATAATTATGAAGATTTATGATGAACCATGAGATACTTTGATACACATATATAATGTGTAATGATTGAATCTAGCTAATTAATTATCACCTCACTTCTCATTTTGTGTGATGAGACATTTGAAGTTTATTAAGTTACTTTGAACTCTTTAACACATTATGATTTGTTATTGATTGTATTCTGCTATGCAATAAACTTCAAAGATTATTCCTAACTGTAACCCCATACAGTTTCACCAATTCTCCATTCCTTCCCTCTCCCTCCAAATATATACACTGTACTTATAAACGTTTTTTCTCTGTAGTACAGGTTTGTACTTTGTTTCCACTGGTAAATGGTATTTTTTCCCTTCCCATTCCAAGAAAGTAGCCAGACCATTGTGTTCTTTTTGCCCCAGGGATTTTGGATTGCTGAATGGAAAGTAGACGTTGCCAGAGGACAGCTTTATTTCATTTTTGTTTTCCTTTGTCTTGTTTTGGATGATTAGACCGATCGTGGTGATTATGCTACATCACCAAGAGTGGAAGAGAACAAAGACAAAATCTTTTGGGAAGTGCTGGGAGGTAGAAGCAGAATAAACTACAAGTAGCAATATCCTGAGACCAGGAGAAAGAAAGGTTTGGGTGGTTTCCAAGAAGGGTGCAAACGTCCTACTTATTAACCCCCATTTGGGTGGATTGGTATACTAGGGGAGGACACTTAGGACCTGTGACTTTTGGATCTGTAGTAACCAAGATTATCATAAATTCAACTTCCCTCAGAGGCCACAACTTATGAAGCTGAATAATGAGCACATACATGGGGACGGTTAGGACCCTGAGCTTTCCTTTCAATACTGAAAAAGCCATCACCACTTCTGACTTTTGCGTTACCTGGAGGCAGAAGTGGAGGGAGTCCAGAAATGATGGAAATGGAATTTCCTGTCAGCTGACTGCTGTTGTAATTTATACAAAACAAAAAATTGTGATACTTCTACAACCAGGGCAATGGAGAAGTTTTTACTGCTTTTTCTTTGTCTGTGAAATGGTGGTTGTTAAATTTTTTTTGCAGAGATGTTTTAGCATTAAATAAGTTAATCTATATAAGTAACTATATCATAATAGTATCTCCAATAAACTGTCACCAGGAAATACTTATCTATCTATATTGGTACAAGAATGGAATCTTGTACTAGGTTTTCAAAGAAACACAGGACATACTTCTAGTGTTCAAGGATTTTATGTGATAAATCTAGATGCAAATTAAGTATAAAGAACTGTCTAGTGATTGAGTTGAAACTGTACTCAGTCTAGAGCAGTGCAGAATATTAAAAGAGACAACTAGATGGGAAAAGAGTTCAATGAGCTCATAGAGGGAGTCACCACAAAGTAGGCTGTGGTGGCTCTCTGCAGACAAGGGGCAGGTTCTGCCTGATACAGGCTCTGATGGGGGAAGGGCTCTGGGGACTGATGTGAGCTGATTTATTTTGTGAGAGTGCAGGGGATTGGGTAAATCTTCACATGCATGAGCTTTGGTAAAGACTTTTGGGAGGAAGAAGCCATGGGGTTTCTGGGAATAAGGAGTTATGCATCATCATGGCACAGTGTTGAGCTGTTGCCATGATGATTGTGCTGTCTCTCAGGTAGGGGATCTATCATCTAGGTCTACCATGTTTGTAACTCTAAGACATAGGAAAATTGAATGGGAGAATTTGGAGGTAAGGGTCATGATGGAGAATGAAAAAACCTGTAGGAAGCTTAGAAGCACTCAGGAGGCGGAAGCAGGAGGGTGGCTGTCAGTTTAAGGTCAACCTGAGCTAATAATAGTGAGTTCAAGGCCATCCTGACCTGCATATGAAGACCCTGTCTCAAACAAGCAAACAAACCCATCAAATTAAATAAAATTAGAGGTTCACAAAGTTTAAAGAATCAGATAACTCAATTGGATGGTACACAAATAAAACAAAACCTTAGTCCTCATCTACTTATCCAGAATCAATCAATCACTTTCAACTTTTTAAAATCAAATTTTTTTAAGGTATAAGAGCTTCAGGTTTTCAAATAATATGCTAATACAGCAATGTTCTTCTCCTTCTCCCCTTTTCCTCTCCTCCATGCTGCTCCTCCTGCTTCCTCTTCCTCCTTCCCCTTTATCCTCCTCCTCCTCCACCTCCTCCTTGTTTTCTTTTCTCTTTTCCTTTACCATGCTGGAGCTCAAACCCCAAGGCAACCACTCCATCACTGAGTCACACCCTCAGCCAATGTATTCATTATTATTATTTTTTCTGTTTCAGTCATTATTTATTAAAATTTACTTCTCATTTTGGAATATGATGGTTTTTCTCTATTTCTTATATCCATACCCTACCTTTACCCCATCACATGAAATCTTTTTTTGTTCCCTATCTTTTTAGTGTAGTTATAGCATAATTTAACTTAGTACAAAATTATTACATTATGATAAATTAAGTGGTATTCATAGCTATACTTTGTGGGGTGAAATTATTTGTACAAGTCTGATTATTCTTCCCATTTATGGTTTTTTTTAATTAAATAGTTGTCCTTAAATTTTTTTTGTCCTTAAATTTTTTTAAAAATTCACTTTATTATGTTTTCCTAACTTTCTGCTGTCTAAATGTCTTCTTAGTGTATTCAGACCTGTAACTATTCTGGAATCACATGTATCTGAAATGCCTCTCCCTGAAGGATGAAAAACTGCATTAACATGGAAAAACTAAACTCATTTCTGGTCACGTTGATTTACTATTGAACGGTGTTCTATTATTTTCTCTGTCTCCCTCTGTTTCCAGGTTCCATACTCTTCTTTATTTTAGATTAAATTTTTTGCTTCATCAACTGATTTAAATGAAGCACTTTCTTCAAGTGGCTAAGAGAAGGTACAAATGCTAAAGTCTAAAAATGTTCTTATGCCTTCCTTATACTTAATCAATAGCTTGACTGGATATAGATGTCTATTTTGAGAAATATTTTCTTTCAGAATTTTTAAGACATTGCTTTCCTAACTCCCAGTTGTTGATGAAAAATCCAAAGCTATTCAGATTCTTGATCTTTGTAGGTTATCATTCCTCCCCTACCCCAGCTTGCATTTGTCCCCAGCATTTTTAGATTTTGTGATGATGTGACTTAGCGTGGCTTGTTTTTACCTGTAAGCTGGGTACTCAAGATCTCTTTTAATCTGGACACTTAGGTCATTCTGTTCTGGAAAATTCACTTGCAATGTTTCTTAAATAATGAACTCTACTTTTTTTTTTTCTGTTCCATTTTGTGGGAATTGCTTTGATTTGAATATTGAGCTCACGAACTTGCCCTCTAATTTTCTGCTTTTTTTCTCCTTTCCATTTCTCTGTCTTATTGTTTGTGATCTCTGGGACACTTATTTTCTGACACTCCACTATTGTGTTTTTCATTTATGCCCATTATATTTAAAAACTTTCTATTATTTTATTTTTATTGCTTAAATATTTCTTTTTATAGCAGGTTAATATGTTTCATAGAAACAGTATATCCAGTTACCTTCTTGAGAATATTAATAATATATTTTGTTCTGTTTTTTTTAGTTTGTTCAAATTTTAACTTTGTCCTCTTTATTTTTTGTATTATGGGTATTACATAGTTATCTGGTGATTCTTCATCATTTGCATGTATTGAAGATTATGCCAAACTATGAGGGTAGAGTTTGTTGACTCTGCTCCAGGAGGATTTGTGTAGGTTAAGGCTGTGTAAGATCATTATGTGTAATTATGGACATATAGTATATCTGTACTCTACATTACGGTGGCCACTAGTAATGTGTATCTGTTGATAATTGAAATGTTAGTGTGACTAAATAATTTAAGTTTTAAAATAAATTATACATTAGCCAGGAGTGGTGGCACATGCCTGTAACCCTGACTCTTGGGAGGCTGAGGCAGGAGGATTGTTGCTAGTTTGAGACCAGCCTGAGCTACAAAGTGAGTTCAAAGTCAGCTTGAACTGCATACTGAGACTCTATCTCAAAAAGACAAAAATAAATAAATAAATAAATAAATAAATAAAATTAAATAAATTGCACAGTTGTGTGTATAGCTCAGTGGTAAATTACATACCTAGCATTTATAAGCCCCTAGGTTCAATGTCTAGTACCACAAAAAAGTAAAAAAATAATTATCACAAGCTGCTATTGTTATAGCTCTGGACAATGGGAGTCTATGCTGTTTCTTTGCAATTTTTCTTTAGTTGACTTGGATGAATTCATTAAAGAAAGATCTTTGAGCTCTTCTACATGGCTTAGTCTCATAGCTAGCATTCTAAAAGTTATACACCTAATCTTAATTTTCTGGTCAGTGTTGCAGCTTTCACCTTTTTCAGAGCACCTTCTTTCAGGCTTTCTCACTAACAAACTTCCAGACCTTTGCTGACTGGAAATCAGATTTTAGATTTTGACCTGTTTTTGTTATACTTTCAATCCTACTTCGAGAACTATTCAGCAAAACCATTTCCCAAGACTTGACTTTGGTATGATTAGTGGCTTCTCAACTCTTCTACTACCATCAAAGGGTCCCGCAGTTTTTGAGTCTATTAACATTAATGACCTTTCATTCATGTCCTTCCTAATTTCCAAATTTCGATGCTGCTGTTTCTTCCTTTATTCTTTGTCCTTATGATTTTATGTCCTGAGAAAAATCTCTTTTACCATTTTTAGTGGGGTTCAAAGAACAAATTAATGTGTTTGATTATCCAACATTATTCTACTGTTGGTTTAGTTCACTTGTAAGTCTATGTGTATGACCTCTCTAATATACTTAGTGCATTGGTTTTTAAGTTGATCTTTAGATGGCTTATTTACAACGTCACTGTGTTAGTTAGCTTTCCATTATTATAATGAATATCTGAGATAATTGCATTATAAAGAGAAAAGATTTATTTTTGCCTCAGAGTGCTGGAGGCCATAGTCAGTTGGCCCAACTGCTTTTGGTCAAAGTAGCACATCAGGGCAGGGAGCAAATGATGAAGCCAGGTGCCTCACTTCATGGCAGTGGAGAAATGGAAACAGACAGACAGACAGACAGACACATGTATACGTACGTACACACACAGGCACATACACACACATACAGAGAATGCCCAGGGTACCAGGAAACCCACCATTTGCCCTTTAAAATATTCACCAACTCTCGACCCAACCAGTTGGAGACTAAACTTTTAATGATATTGGGAACGTCAGATCCAAATCACAGCACTGACCCAACTGTTACAATTTAGAATTCATGCCTCCAGCAATAATTATAAATCATGTAGAATACTTTTGCCTCCTTTTTAAAAACCAACTACATCAACTGACCTCTATAAACATTTAAGATTTCCATTTGTTAAGACTGAATTAACAGTGTGCTTTTCAAAACAGATAAATAGCCCTCTCATAACAAGATAGCTTACCTCTAAGAAAAAAATCGGAACTGCAACTTTTATTCACTCATATACAATGAATTGTTCAAAATAATGGAACTTCTATAACTGGGGACATTTTGTAAAAACTCAAAATAAGGCAATTTGTTTTACTTTTATATAGCATTTTTGGGGAAAATGCCATATATTGAAGTATTTATGGTATTTAGACAAAAATATTTAAAATATAAAGCATAGATGTAATTTAAACACAAATTGTTGCTATTTTATTTTGCTTCCTGTTTTCCTGCAAAGGGTGATCAATAATGACTAAAGTTGAGTTTTACTGGGGGTGCAAGTCCCAACTATGATTTATGTAAAAAGTGCTATTTATTATACATTCATGTTTATGAATTGGGCATAAGCCCTATGTATATTTAAAGAAATATATGACAAGGGAGATCAACTACTATAGGGAAACAAATCCAATTTAACTTTACAAAGTATTGGTTTTTAAACTTGTACTTGTTCAGTTTGAAATTTTTATGGAGTTGGATGATTTGTTTCTGCTCCTCAATTTTTAACTATAAGCTGACTTTTCTTGCAAAATAAAAATGGTGAG
Source organism: Dolichotis patagonum (assembly GCA_004027295.1). NCBI lineage: Eukaryota > Metazoa > Chordata > Mammalia > Rodentia > Caviidae > Dolichotis > Dolichotis patagonum. Next base: position 47,758 of record PVJX010009864.1, read on the forward strand.
TTATGTTTCATCCACCACAAATAATTTCAGTCAAGGACCATGCTTAGACCCTTCAAAGTCCAGCAGTGTCTTTTGAGAATGTTGATTTAGAATAAATATCATGGTTGGCTATTTTTGTTTCTGTGTCCATTGGGTGTTAAATCGAGCCTCTTCTTGGTGTGTTGTTCTTCTGTTTTTGTTAAATCTACTATATGACACTGCATGGCTTCTCATATATGAGAAACCCAAAGTATAAATAGAGATTAAAATAAAAGATAATAGGAAGTAGGGAGATAGGTCTTTCTCAAAGGGGAAAGGGATCAAGCGATGTAGAGAGAGGGAGGGAAAGAGGGAAGAGAAAAGGGATCAGAAAAGGAATTAAGATGTGTTAGGTATAGATATTAACTCCACATAAGCAATATAAATATTATATGCTACCAAGATGTACAAAAAACTAAAACTAAATAAATATTTACAAGGAGGAAAATAAAGAAACAAATCTACAATGTGAGCTCTGTGCAAATCTTAGCAGTTGGCAAATCACACTTGTGTTTATTTTTCTGTTTAGTGGTTGAAGCTATTGCTCCACTCTCATTGTTCTTTCTTTTCCCTAAATTCCTACCCCACCTAGAATTGGTACAGCAAGACTTTGTATCTAATTATATAGTGTCATTTTGTTGCTGCTTGCTTCAGACAGTCCCACTCCTCCCACCTCCTTCCCGCCTCCATTTAACTAAGTTGTGAGGGTTTTGAAGACAAAAATCATGCATTGTACATCTTTGTAACCCCCATGCTGTTTGTAAAAACATTCAGATGAGACAAAAAGAGACACAATTATGACCTATACTGCCATTTATCCACCATTCATCTTGTTCCTTGTCTCTCCCGTGTCACTCTCCATATTATTTCTTATTCTTACATAAATTCTTCAAGAGTATATATTTTTTAGACTTCATTTCTCATTTGAACCCAAGACACAGAAGGCAGGTAACTCTTTACAGCTAGTATTAAGCACCAGAGTCAGGACATGAAGCCAGGTTGAACCCAGGACCTGAACCCATGCTCTTTTTACCATCACATCTCAATTCCCCTTCATTGACACAACTTACATGGAGTCTGCACAATACATACACATATAAACATATGATAGTTGCATTTAGTTTTCATGTATATCTGTAATTTAGGCTACTAATCTATATGGAAGCCCAGTCCTATCCCAGTGACTTACAGTGTTAACCTTGTTCCTTTGCGAACTAGGAAACCAGCTTTCAGAACAAAAGTACAGTACTTGTCTCCTTAGGGCCTCTGGTAAGAGTCTAAAAGGGTCAAAACCAATGAGCAGATAGGGCCTGGTAGCTCACACTTGTAATCCCAGCACTGAGGAGGCCGAGGCAGGAGGATTGCTGCAAGTTCAAGGTCAGCCTGACCTACAAAGTGAATTCAAGGCCAGCCTGAATTGCATATTGCGGTCCTCTCTCAAAATGACAAAAACAAGCAAGCATATACCCAAAACTAAACCAAACCAAACCAAAACAAGATAATGAGCAGCTTGGTTCTGAAATCTAGGAACCCCTCTGGAGTCTCACAATGATAGACTATTGTAGACATAAAGCTTATAACTTATCTTTTATTTATTTCTCTGCATTTCATCACTCCTACATTTTAAAAACAACAATTTATTATATAATACTGGGAAAGCACTCTTGAGTGTTCAAGTTACAAGCAAGTGCCAAGGATATTTTATTTGTCATAGAAAGATGTAAATTCCTGGGTCTATACAGATTCCAGTCAGTTTCAGAGATACAGAGCATGCTGCATTCCCTAAGAAAGGCCACCAATGGGAGTGATTTCTGGTGATGCAATGCTGATATTTTAGTACCATTCTGGAGAAAGGAAGAGGTGGGGTTTCTCTGGAGCCAGATGAACTCATAATTAGTTCTCACCCAGGCTGCTTAATCAATTATGGCAAAAGCAAATCATATTACTCTTTTCTCCTGCTCCTGATAAAAGCCTCAACCCCACTCCTTCTGCCCCACAGGGCGTTTGACTGGCCATTATTCCTAACCACACAGACACTATTCTTCACTTTTGTTTCCAGGCTACAACTGTCGCTGTGTAAAATAAGAAGTGTGGGGGAAATAATGTACACCTCTCGGTCTCACTACTTCAGAGGCACCTAGCAACCCTGTCTCCAGGCAGGCAGCACGCATCTCCCTGGTAGTTTACTGCCCACTCACAGCAGAGGCGGCATGCGCTCTGCAAATAGCCTGCATTTTTACCGGTGCCAGCTTGGCGGTGGGGTGGTGGTATCATTTGGTGTCCTTGGGGACATTTGGTTCTTGTTCTGGGAAGACTAGGGCAAAGCAATGACTGTTTTCCCTAAATTGTTTGTGGGATCAGGTCAATGAGTTCTGTATTTAGGATTGCTTCATTTAAAATCAAAAGCTGCAGCTTTCAACCTTTGTTTTTCCAGTCTTTGATACATTTATGTCATGAGCCTTCTGGAATGTTCTGAAAAATTACAAAGGCTATTTCCCAGGTGCAGCTATGCAATAGCACCCTTTCTGTTTTGTTCATCCATCAACCCACCCCAAAGTCATGCATGTCAACCATTCTCCTGTCTCCTCTCTGCTTTTAGAATGTGAATTGGACTGAAGAGAACCTTCTGCTGGTCTGCCGCCCAGCCCACAGGAACTTCCATTTCAGGCTTCTGTGTCAGGGGACAGTACTGTGTGGCTGCTGAGACTTGTAATTCATTTAAGTTTTGTGCTTGAGGAAATTCATACACATTCTTTGTTCCTTAATTACTTCTATTTTATCTGTACTTAAGCCTCCCCCAGTGCAAGACTCTTGGTGAATGAAAGTTGCATCTCTTTGGAAGGAAAACAAAGCATTTCCTCTGGTGTCTGAGCAGAGAGTGGACAGTTAGGTTCCTAAGAACATAAACCTTGCTTTGGAAAGTTGTGTGCACTGCTGGGGAGGGGTGTGTACCAGAGTGATCCCAAGATACCAAGAAGGCAGAAGATGTTAGCCCACAAGTGTCAACCATTCATTTATAAAAATTGTTGAATTTCTCATCATAAGCTAGCAAAAGAGACAAATGTAAGTGAGAATTCACATTGACAGACTCATAGTATGGGGACATTTTAGTGAAAAAAAGCAATCAGGAACAATGTTTGGTTTGTTGTAACACAAATCTTTGTTTTGGCATTGCAGGTGCAGATGAACCTGGGAGAGTTTTGTAGGGAGACAAAGGAAAAGAGAGAAGTCAATATGACTTTTAATAAGAGCAATTTTTAACAGCAGGCTCACAAAATTCCTCAAAATTTAACACTTGGTTTTGTGAGCTGGAGTGAACCTTTTCCAGCACACCACAGAATAAAGATGAAATGGAGTGGCCCTGAAGCAAGGCCAGCAGATTGCTGTAGCTGCTGGTTTCAAACAGAAGCCTAAAGAGAATTCTTTCTGTGGTCTGTTGGCCATTTCAGAACTTTGGAAATGGAATGGTCAATTCATCAGAAAGAAATAGCAGGTGAATGTGGCAGACTTTTGGCAGCCTGCAGGAGAGAGACCCTGGCACCTTGGGACCTGCACCGTGCAGTGACTCGGGGTGCCGGGAGAACAAGGAGCTCCTCGCCTCTCTGGGGGTGGCTGTGAGTGTGGCAGACTTAACAAGAAATGTAGGAATAATAAAACCCAAAATGTGTAATTGCTATGGTAAAAAAGAGAGGAAAAGAAAGTGCTCTAAAGAATATAATTGCATGTATGTTTAAGTGTGTAAGATGAATGACCATATTACTGTTTTTGTTAGATCATGGAGTAGAACTATTAACAGTCTCATTGTTTGATGTGTGCTTTGTATGTTTTAACTTTGTAACTTGAACAACTATTTCCAAGATGACAGTATGTAAGCTATCAAGTAATGATTTCTTAGTATTTTTATTCTTTTCTTTTTTTTCCTTGGAATTTTGTATTGTTGCTACCTTTTTTTCTATTTTGTTTGTTTTCTTTTCTTTTCTTTTCTTTTTAAATAAAATTTTACAAAAAGATGAAATGGAGAAGCATAGATAGGTTTCTGGTAGCCATGCTAAAGAATTTGAGCTCTATGATGCAGAATAATTTGAAATGTTAATTAGTGCTTTTGTTTCTCTTGTTTCACATGTTTTACTAAAAAAGGTTCTAACCTTTGTGTGTATTTGTTATTTTTGTTTGTTTTGTTTTTGCTCCAGGGTCTTTTTAATGTTTTTTTCTTATTACTCTTTGTTTACATTTACAATAAACTCAGGGGTCCCTATTGTATTTCTGGACAAAAACCAAATATTTCTAAAAAAACCTTCCTTCATATGATCATGTGGGTATAGTAAAGGCAGAGAACAATGGAGTGTATTGTAGGCCAAAGATAGAGACCTTATTCTTTTTTTTTTTTAATTTTATTTTAAGAGAAAAAAAAAACCAACCAGACAAAACAGAAAAGTGGTAGCAACAATACAGAATTCCAAAGGGAAAAAAATAAAAGAACCAAAAACAAACAAACACACAAACAAAAAAACCCCCAAACAACAACAACAACAAAAACACAATAACCCTAAGAAATCGCCACTTGATATGTTACATACTCTCATCATTGGTAATAGTTGTTCAAGTTACAAAATTAAAGCATACACAGTAGACATTCAAACAGTGAGACTGTTAACAGTTCTGCTCAACAATCTAACAAAAACAGTAATATGGTCATCTATCTTACACACTTAAACATCCATGCAGTTATATCCTTTAGAGCACTTTCTTTTCCTCTTATTTACAGTAGCAATTGCACATTTTGGCTTTTATTACTCCTACATTCCTTATTACTTTTTACACTAGAGAAACAATGTGATATTTATAAATACGATTCTTATTTATTTCACTAATGAGGATAGTCTCAAGTTGTCTCCATTTCCCTATGAAGGCCTCAAGATCATCATTTTTTATAGCTGAGTAATATTCCATTGTGTAAAAATACCACATCTTTTTCATCCACTCTGCAGTTGATGGACATCTTGGTTGTTTCCAAGATTTAGCTATCACAAATTGGGTCGCTATAAACACAGGTGTATATATATCACTGTGATATGAACTTTTCAGTTTTTCTGGGAAAATACCCAGGAGGGGAATAGCTGGGTTGAATGGAGCTTCCAGTCCTAGTCTTCTGAGAATTCTCCATACTGATTTTCATAGGGGTTTCACCAGTTTTCACTTCCCTTTTTCCTCCGCAGCCTCACCAACATTTGTTATCAGTTGTTTTCTTGATGGAAGCTATTCTTTCCAGTGTGAGATGAAATCTCAATGTTGTTTTAATTTGCATTTCTCAAATGCCCAGTGATGGTGAACGTTTCGTCATGTATTTGTTTGCCATTTGTATATCTTCATCTGAGAACTGTGTGTTCATCTCAGCTGCCCATTTTTGGAGAGGGTCTTTGAGTTGGGGGGGGTTGGTGTTTTACAATTCTTTATATGTTCTTGATATAAGTCCTTTGTCTGAGGGGTTGCTGGTTAAAATTCTTTCCCATTCTGTGGGTTTTCTTTTCACTCTGATGGTGATTTCTTTTGAAGTCCAGAAACTTTTCAATAATATGAGATCCCAGTTGTTGATTCTCTGAAGTGTTTCCCTTGCAGTTTGCGTTTTGTTCATGAAATCTCTGCTTACCCCGATGTCTCCAAGATTTCTATCTACCTTATCTTCCAGTAGATTTAGTGTTTCTGTTTTAATGTTTAGGCCTTTGATCCATTTAGACTTTAGTTTTGTGCATGGTGATAGGCATGGATTTGGTGTCAGTCTTCTGCATGTGGAGAGCCAATTTTTCCAACACCATTTATTAAAGAGGCTATCCTTCCTCCAGTGAGCATGTTTAGCCCCTTTGTCAAATATCAGGTGGCTGAGTGTCTTTGTACCTATACTTGCATCTTCTAATCTGTTGCATTGATCCTCAGGAGACCTTATTCTTAAATATTCAAAATATTCTTCACAGAAAGAAGAAACTTAGTAAAAAGGTAGAAATTAAATTTCTTTTGGTTCAGTGGAAGAGGGTTGAATGCAACAATGATTTTAGGGAAGTAATGTGTTATTGTTTAGATCAAGAATGTTCACAAAAGAGCTCATCTGCTCTTATACAGGGCTCTAGGAAAGTGACTGAATCATAAGGCTGATATAATTGAGTTGCTGACAGTATGTGAGGTCTGGTGGGAAGAGGTGGGTCCCTGTGGATGTGACTTAGAAGAGTGAGTTTCCTCCGGTTCCTCATTTCTCTTTGCTTTCTGGCCACCATAAGGTGAGCAGCTATCCTTCACAAGGCACTATGCTTTCCTGCCTTGGAGCCAGTCAGCTATGGACTGAATTTTCTAAAAAACCTGTGAGCCAAAATAAATCTCTGCTCTTTTAAGTTATAGATGTCAGATATTGTATTTCAGTGACAAGAAAGGTGATAAAGACATAATATTTCTTGCAGTCTAGCACTGTGAGGTAAAACTGATACCTGCTGTAGATGTAGGATAAATGTAGTTTTTAAACCACAAATAAATTTAGAAAGGTAGCTCTGCTGCCTATGTAGAGGACAAATTGGAAAGGGGAGAACCCATATGTAAGAAGGATGAGTTAAATGTAATCATCAGTGATGAGAAGGTTAACCTGGGAAGTCTCTGAGAATAAAAAAGAGAGAACAGGTCCAGAATATTTCAGAGGATAAATCCTAGATGATGTGAACGCATTTTTGAAGATTTAAAATATGAACTGCTATGGTTGAGAGGCAAATGCATGTCTATTTTGGTTATCAGTATTTTCTTTATGCCTGGCATAGTGTCTAACACTTCGCAGGTGCTCAATAAAAATACACTTACTAAATGAAAGAATAAATAAATAAGTTTGATGCACAAGCAATGATACATATTTTCTACATTAGAAATGAGTATCAGGGTGTGGTAGTGCATGCCTGCCTGGGCAGCATAGTGAGACTGTGGCCATCCTGGAAAGTAAAATAAATCAGACACATAAGCTTAAGTAGTGCAAGATTTCTTTTATGTGAGAAATCCAGTGTATAAAGAGAAAAATAAAAGATTTAGAATAGGAAACAAGGAGACAAGTCATTCTCAAGTAGGAAGGTAACCAAAGGATGAAGGTAGGTGGGAGATAAGAAAGGACAAGGGGATGAAAAAAATTGAGATGTGTTATGTACAAATACCAACTTCCCAAGAGGGATATAATCATTACATATGTACTGAAAATATGTACTAATGAAAATAAAAATTGGAAAAAAAGGAAAATTTAAAAAGTTTATGGACAAGGAGAATGCAAGGCCACAGATTATAAAAATACCTTTGCAAAAGACAAGTCTGTTCAGGATCTGTTATGAAAAATATTCAGAGAACTTTTAAAATGTAATAATAAGAACACAAATACTCAATGAAAAGTAACCCAAAGCCCTAATGGCTATCTTATAGATAGAAGACAGATAGATGGAAAATAAGAACCTAGAAAGATGCTCCATTTCACTTATAATTAAGGAAATACAAGTTAAAACAACGAGATACTACTAGACCCCCATGAGACTGGCCAAAATTCAGGACACCCACAATATCAAATATAGACATGGATGTGGAGCAGTGGCAGCTATCATTCATTGCTAGTGGGATGCAAACTGGTAGAGAAACTTTGGAAGGGACTTTGTTTCTCACAAACTGTACATACTCTTACTGTACAGCCCAGTAATCATACTTTTTGGTATTCACCCAAATAAGCTGAAAATTTTTGTACACACAAAACTGTAGATGTTTGTTACAGTTTTATTCATTATAGCCAGAACTCAGAAGCAAAAAAAAAAAAAAAAGTTTCCTTTAATTGGGTGTGTGGATAAACTGTGGTATGTGTCTGGACTATGGAATATTAGCACTAAAATGAAATGAGCTATCAAGCATTGAAAAGACATGGAGGAATATAAATACATATTGCTACATGAAAGAAGTCAATCGGAGAAGGTTACATACTGCATGATTCCAACTACTGATGCTTTTTGCTTTATGATCCAATACTCCTACTGTAAGCTGAAAATACTGTAAGTTGACAACACACTTAATACGTTTGCCAAACATATAGCTAAGCAACAGAGTACACTGTTTATGTATTTTGTATATATGTGGTACTAGGGATTGAATTTAAGGCCTTTGCTTGAAGTTGTATCCCCCGGCCATCTTTTTTTTTTGAGACAGTCTTGCTAGAGTTGATACATTAACTGGTTTAGGCTCACACTTAAGATCCTTCTGCCTCAGATTCCTCAGTCTCAGAGTGCTGGTATTACAAGCATATGCCTTTCTGTTTACTCTCTTGATCACATACCTGACTGAGACCTACAACTTGCTGTGGCTTCCCAGCATCAGAGGGCAGTATATTGAATCTCGCTAGCCCAGGAAAAGGTCAAAATTCAAAATTCAAAGTACAGTTCCTATGAAATGCCTATTGCTTTAACATCATTATGAAGTAAAACAAAATTATAAGTTAAACCATAATAAGTTGGAGACGGTCTATACTTGACACTCTAGAAAATCGAAAAGTATGGAGACAGTAAAAAGATCACAGATTGTCATGGGTTAGGGGGAGGAATGGATAAGCAGGCAAAGCACAGAGAATTTTTATAGCAAATCGACTATTCCATATGATCCTACAATGGTAACTGTGTCATCAACATAATAAGGAAGTCTCTTATATTTTAACCCTACAAAGAAAGAGACTTTGACATGGCTAATCTGCTTTTTAGTTCCTGATTCTCCCTTCTTCAACATTTTTTTGGAATATGCATCCCAGCCTTCTTTGCTCAGCTCATCGGAACGCTCATTCTAGGTTATAGAATAAGGTGTTGTCTCATTCTAAGATCGTAACAAAAGCTCATTGGATCTTTAATCTAAATTTGTGGTACTTCTTTCTTTTGATAATGATAATGACTTGTCACTGTAGATTTATCACATTTTAGCAAATGTACCACTCTGCTGTAGAATGTTGCTAATGGAGAAAGCTGAAAAGGGAAAGGGGCATATGTGAACTCTGTGTTTTCTGTTCAGTTTTGCTGAAACTTCTCAAAAGATAAAGTCTATTTTAAAAAGAAAACAATTGAGTCTGGAAGTTAATGGCAGTATTTATGACTCAGTACCTGGTTAGTGGTTATGGAAACCAGACTATTTCTATATCACTTGCAAATGATATTCTGACCAGTAGACTGCCCTCATGTAAAGATTAATGTGCATGTCAGTGAAGACAAATGCCAGTGTGGCAGGAAGGGATTTAGATACTCTGACCATTACGAACATGTGTTGAAGACTAAAATATGGGAATCTGGACTGACAGTTCTGTGAGGGTCAGTTTTTGGACTTCGTTGGAATCCTGTAATCATTAGATAGAATGTATTCTCTGTTTCTCACTTACTATCTTACTACCAGGCATTTGTAGCAAAAGTACATTTCAGTCCATGTTATTCTAAGCAAACAATATCTGCTACCAAGAAGCCACAAAACAATTATATAGTCTGTGTATACTTGGAATATTTTCACTCTTAACCCTCACCAGCATCTTCATGAAGGGATCGCTCAAAAAGGGAGATGGGTGTATTCTGATGAATGAAGGGTCAGGACTTTTGGTCACAGCAGACAATAGGATCATTTGCTAAGGGAAGGAGCACAGAGCCTTGGATCTGGAAAGTGTTCCTCTGGCATATACTGACACAGGCAGGTATTTATTTATATGTTACTCCTGCAAAGACAGAGGTGCCTAAAATGGGGATCATAGTACATACCTCTAATCCCAGCACTAGGGAAACTAAGGAAGGAGGATCATGAGTTTGAGGCCAGTCTGTGGTACATAGAAAGATCCTATGTCGAAAAATAGAGCAAAGCAAAAACATAGAGCTGCCTAACTTCACATAATCACACAACTTACACACCACTCATTTCACCAGTTAAAAATTGCTACTAACATGCAAAGTAATAATCCTGTGTGCTCATTTTGATGAAACTACCTTTTAAAGTTTTGAGATATAAAAAGTATTATGGTTAGTAGCTGGATGGTTAGTGGTGTGCCCTTGTAATCTCAGCACTTGTAGGGGTGAGGCCTGAGAATTTGACCTTAAGTTTGAGGCCAGTCTAGACTATATAGCAAAAGCATGTCTCAAAAAAAGAAAAAAAAGCATTATGGTTAATAAAACTATGATATGACCCAGCAGTTTTGAAACTGATATATATATATATATATATATATATATATATAGACTCGGAAAGCATTAACGTAGACTTGTCTACCTGTCTTCACCTCCATCAGAAACCATCAATGCCTGGATTTTGCAAGCTCTGTGCTGGTCACCTTGCTTCTATTGTGCTAAATTCTCATCCCCAAATTTCCCAGCCCTCACCCCTAAAGCCTGTTATTATCACAGCCCTAACATAACTGTCAAACCCATCTGTCAGGCCCCTCTATTCTGCCTTCTGAAAGTCCTAGGGTTGCACATGAAGGGAACCCTCCCTCTGTCCTTTTGTTCCACCTACTGTCCTCTGTGCTGTGTCCTAGAGCACCAGTTCACTCTACCTCAGGCTGTACACCAGTGGCACCTGTGTCTAATCCCCAGAGCTCACTCTTGCATCCTTGAAGGTTTGCCTGATTCTAGCACTGCAGCAGCCCTCTCCTGCTTTCCCAGTCCTCCTCACCCTGTCCCTGTTTCCTGATACCTTTTGTCTATCATGTTCTTACACATGACGTAATGTGTCTGTTGTATTAGGTATTTGTTTCTTGTCATTATCATGTAAGCTTCATGAGGACAAGACAACTTTTGTATCTATTCTGTTTGCTGTTTTACCCCTATCACCAAGCTCACTGGTGCTTAATAAACATCTGTAGAAAGAAAGAAAGAAAGAAAGAAAGAAGAAAGAAGAAAGAAAGAAAAGAGAGAGAGAAAGAAAGAAAGAAAGGAAAGAAAGAAAAGGAGACAGAGAAAGAGAGAGAGAGAGAGAGATCTTTAACATCAAAAGTAAGCTGTGTCTCTGCTTTGCGTTGTACTAGTGGCTATGACAACCTAATAACTATGGGATCTAATTACACTGATTAGTAATTATTAAGTTGGAAGCAAAGAGCACATATGGAGCTTTATATCATTTAAGTGAAGTAGCTCAAATATTTTATTGTTTTGATTACTGTGGCTCCATTTTTAGATTTCCCATTAACAGAGGTAGCCTTTTACTTTATGATTGTATTTGATATACTTTGGTAATAGAAATAGAAAGAACCGTGAGTACTATTGATGTCTGAGGAGAGTGGAAAAATATCCCAGAGAGAAGTTGTCATAGGAACTGTGCCAGGAAAGTAACTACACACACAGAGTAGTGTTGGGAGCCAGTCCTAATGGGCATGCGCGCAAGATGGTGCCCGCACTCCGCCTATACCGCTCCCCCGCCCATCGTGTGCCCAAGATGGCGCCTACATCCTGCTTCCGGGTTCTTGCTCAGGTTGCAACCAGCACCAAATATGGCTACACACAATCTGCCCCGCGCTAATGGCCAATAGCTCGCCTCCACGTAGAAC
>PVJX010009865.1:0-60755 GCA_004027295.1 Dolichotis patagonum
TGAGCACATGGCTCATGGTCACGTCCTGGGGGCTTCGGGCTGGGCCACTTGTGTCTGGGGAGCGGCTGGCGCCTTGGGCCTGACGCTCCGCATTGCTGAGGTTAGAGCAGCCTCTAGGGGTTGCCATGGGTTACTGAGGGATCTTTCCAGCTGGAGTTCTTGCTGGTTCCTCCAGGTGTCTCCAGGGAGCACCGAGGTCTGTGGCTGTCCATGGTCTGTGACTGGTTGGAAGGAGGCAGGTTGAACCTGTGGACGGTCACCCCACCCAGGCCCACCAAAGGTTGCCCCGCTTCCAAGTATACACACACAGCGCATGTGCGGCCACCAGCTCAGAATGGGGTGCACCTCGGGGCCCCCCAACCCCAGTCCTTCCCACGCCACGGCCTCCTGGACTCTCGAATGTCTGGGCCCGGCTTTTGGGATCTCAGTCAAATCTGATCTTGTCACTCTGTGTCCACTAGCCCCAGCGACTTCCCATGACCCCTGGGACAAAGGTGATGTCACCCAACATGAGCTGTGAGGCCGCTTCCACACTGGCCTGGCCTCTTCGGCCTCCTCACAGGCAGTCGCCACACTCTCCTCAGGGAAGATTTCTGTCAGCGCTCCCGAGGGCTAAGGAAAGTAAATCAGACATTGCATGGTTTCTCTGACATGAGAGACCTAAAATACCGTTTAAGGAGCAAAATAAAGGAGAGGAAACGGGAAGGTAGATTCTTCAAAATGGGGAAGAGGATGTGGGAGAAAGGGACTGGGGAGGTTGGGAGATCAAAAATGATCAAGATCCAATATATATGTCCCCAGTCCCCCATATCTATGGAATTGTTACGTCCCTCTGCTGTATACTAACCAGACAAGAGAAAAGCAGAGCTATGCTGGCTCACAGGGGAGACCTGACAAGGCAGCCCCTTCTGGTCTCAGCTCTACGGAGCGAGTGTGCAAGCGTGTGTGTGCGTGTGTGTGTGTGTGTGTGTGATCCACAGGGCACCTGTGATCTGCCCTCCTGCAGAGCTCTGAGCTCCCACTCCGCAGGAAACACACTGAAGAGGTTGCAGACACAATTGCTACTTGTATGGAATTTTACCTGATAGCTGGAGACACTGGATTCCAGAGGAGAAAGCCAGTTCTGCAAACCGTTGCCCTTAAATGTGTCCTGTCTGGCAGTAAGAGTTTTGGCTCGCACAGCTGTCATTTGCTCTTGCTGTTGTTTTAAAAGTGTGTTAGAATATGCACAATCTAAGATGCACTATGTAACCATTTTCAAGGTGCGGTTCTGCGGCGCCGAGTCCCTACATCCGGGTTCTGTGAGCCTTCCCCGCCCCCGACCCCCCAGGCCTTTCACCTGGCAGCTGTGACTCCATTCCCCGCTCTTCGCTCTTCGCTGGCCCCTGGCAGCCTCCATCCTGTTGTTTTGCCCATCCTGACCACACCCAGACCTCTCCTGTGTGAGTCAGAGAGTGCCTGTGACCTCCTGTGTGACCGACTTCTCACTTGGCGTGGTGTCCCCACGGTCCCTCCACATAGTGGCTTGTGTCAGAGCTTTCTCCCCCAGAGGGCTGAGGAATATCCCATCGTTTATGTATGGCCCGGTGGACGCATGGGTGGCTTCTGCACGTTTAGCTCTTGTGAACAGCCGTGCTAGGAACATGAGTGTGCAAATAGCTCTTCAGATCTTGCGTTCTGTGTGGGGTTATCTTCCCAGAATTAAAGTGCTAGATCTCAGCTTAACTCTATTTATGATTTTTTTTTTTCGGAACTGACATACAAATGTCCACTGTGCTTATATCATTTTATCCTGCTGGTAATATACAAGTTTCTGATTTCTAGATATCTTTGGCAACACTTGTTATCTTCCGGGGTATTTTCTCCCTTTTTTGACAGTAGCCATCATAATGGGTGTGAAGTGGCCAGCAGTCTTTTAAAAGGTTTGAATTAATTGCCAGTGTTTAAAAACCAGCCTCATGGTTATTTCGTTTTTCTCCTTTCTCTCCTTCTTTCTCTTTCTCTTCCTCTTCCTCCTCTTCCTCCTCTTCCTCCTCTTCTTCTAGTTTTGTTTTTTCTTCTTTTTTTTTTTAAAAAAATCTGAATTTCCAGCTCTTTTGAAAAATCAGAGAACTTGAATCTGGCAGGCTGGGGTCTATATTCACCCTGGTGACAATGGGCAGCAGCTGGCCTGGTCCAGGTCACCTGGCCACTGCTCCACATGAGCTCGGCATAAGGGGACAAAGGCAGGTGTCCCTCACCCCAGCACTGTCGTTCGTCCCCATTGTATGACCAGGAAGACAGACGACTGGTTCTTGTACCCACCCGCCATGAAGGTGGGGAGCTCAAGCCACAGGAAGACAGGGAGCAGATGGGTCTGGTGTGTGAGCCACAGCACAGTGGGAACTTAATTTGCAACACTGTTCCCCGTCCTTCCTTTCCTGGCCTGCAACACTGTTCCCCGTGCTTCCTTTCCTGGCAGGCATTTGGCCTTGGGGCCCTGGTGCCTAAACTGGGCTTAGCAGATCCAGTTTGAGGAAAGAGACGGAATTTCACCTCTGCCTTGAAAGACGTTAGTTTCCCTGGGCCGCTGCAGCGAGTCCCACAGACAGGAAATTGAAGCAACAGAAGCTGACCGTCACACGCTCTGGAGCCCGGAAGTCTGTGATCAAGGTGTTGGCAAGGCTAGTTTCCTCTGTCCTTTCTTTCCCACAATGTCCTCGAGTGCTCTGCCATCCCGACTTTTCTTACAGGGGTGCCCCTCATGTTGGATTGGGATCCACCCCATGACCTTCTTTTACCTTAGCTGAAAAACCCTAGCTCCAAACATGGTCACATTCTGAGGTAGTGCAGGTTAGGACTCCAATGTGGGAATGGTGGGAAGACAAAATGTAGCCCAGAGAGATGGACGGGCCGGGAAGGAGGAAAAGGAGGGGCAGCAGCGTGTGTTTTATCTTCTCACTCCCCTGCTGGCGCCTCACTGCTGTCTGACAAACTGCCACTAATGTATCAGTTTAAGCAACACCAGTCTGTTTCCTTGCAGTTCTGGGTGTCCTAAAATCAAGCTGCACCCTGGCATGGAGGGGAACGTCTGTTCCTTTGCTTCTAGAGGCTCCCACATTCCTTGGCTTGTGACCCCCAAAGACTCTGACCTCTACTTCTGCCACTGCTGTCCTCTGTCTCTGGCTGTTCTGCGTCTTCCCTGACTACACTGGCCCAGACCATCCAAAATAATTTGCCCTCGTCAGGATCCTTAACCGAATCACACTTGTAAAGTCCCTTCTGCAAATCACAGGCATCTTTGTGGGGCCTCTGTTCTGTCTACACAGTGGCCCTCCCTTCATCCTCGCTCCAGGCTTGAAGGTCTATAGTGTGTCCCATGCCTCAGTGCACCCCTGAGTGGCCATGTGACCTGGAACTCAGCCACCAGTGTCCTGTGAGGGGTTTCCCTGCAGTGGCAAAGCAGCAGGATCTGAGTCCAGAGCTGGCGGAGGTCAGGCCTCCTGCAAGGTCAAGTTTTTAGTGTGCACCTGCAGAGACGGGATGAAAGATCTGGAAGTTTTTCCATTGTGGCTTCCAGCAGTTCCTGATGCTGGCAGTTTGGGAATCAGTGTATCTTCCATTGTTTCTGTTGGGTTTCTGTCCCTGGAAATCTAACTTGTCTTGACATAGTCAGACACTAGACCAGAGGGAGTGGGGAGATAGCAGGAGCAAAGAGTTATCTGGTCGCAAATGAAGCTTAAGCTTCCAGGGCATCTCTCACCAGGGCCCCTGCTGGACCCTGGGTGGTGGTCACACGACCGTCTTAGAGTTTGGCAAGCTGTTTAGAAGAGGCACCAGCTGCTAAGATGAGGATCACGTGGACCTTTCCGTTTCAGTTTCTGTTGTCTTCCCCTTTTCTGGCCCACAATCAACCATGGGCAGGTTTGAAAAACAGCTGATTTGTGTGAAATGAGATGTCTTGGTAGGGTTTCCAGTCCTTTCCTTGTGTTTTCTGGCCGCCTCAGTGTAGGGATGGTTTTAGGAAGACTTCTACATAGAGCCACCCAGCCTCAGGACAGAAAAGAGCAGGGCCGGGGGCTGTTTCAGGAAATGAATGCAGCCCACAGTGATCACCCCCAGAAATATGGGGATGATGCCAGGGGTGATGGTGCACACCCAGAATCCCAACACTTGGGAGGCAGAGGCAGGAGGATTGCCATGAGTTCGAAGCCACCCTGGGCTACATAGTGAGATCTTATCTCAAAAAATGAAAACAAAAACTAAACAAAATAGATACAGGAAACAAACCAAAGAAATATGGAGGTGAGGGGAGCAGAGAGGTGAGGGGAGCAAGTTAGAAACATGCAATGCCCAAGGCTGGTTTGCTGAAAGATTCTTCCAGCCATCAGACACACACGGTGGTCTAAAAGACTGGATCTTGAGTTCAGGTGACACTGAAATTCTCTCCTGTCAAAAGATAATTACATCCCAGTGCTGCTATATTATCATACTATGTAATTTTCCTTTTTTAGTGGCAATGGTGCATATTTGAATTTACAGAATTTCTGTGGAAACTGATAACAAACCCATAGGATGAAAGAGAATATCGAGTCTACTGTGAAGTTAAAACAAAGTTTTCTAAACCATCAGCCAACATGAAAACAGCACGAAGTCTTTCTGTCCCCGTTGTAGGTCATGGTATTTCAAATTTATTATTACATGGAAAAACAAAAAGAATATGTCCCTAAACAGGGAGGAAAAAGCATTATAGAATGTGTCAGGCAGTTGAGTTACTTGTCTATATTTTGTATTTTTTGCTGGTATTAGCTTGCATTTCAGACTTTGGGACTTGTTAAGATGTGTTTTCTCATTCTGTTCATTCTTGTATTTCCTTTTATCTTTGTATATTTGCACTCATCTTTATTTTATTTTATTTTATTTTATTTTATTTTATTTTATTTTATTTTATTTTATTGAGACAGGGTCTCACTATGCAGTGCAAGCTATCTTTGAACTCATGTAGCCCAGGATGTCCTCATATTTACAGCAATCCTCCTGCCTCTGCCTCCTGAATGCTGGGATTCCAGCGCTCGCATGCCCAGCTCCTCTTCTTTAGCAAAGCGGCCCATTTTTCAGGTTCTGCTATCTGGAGTCACTCCCAAAGCGTAGGCCACATGGGAAGAGGTGGGGATTGGCGGGCTCTGTGGCACACCTTGCCTGTGGACTGGAGACTGTGCATATAATTGAGAGGGAGACAGGCTGGGACGCCAATGGTGAAGCCATGAGAGGCCAGGTGTGGGCCGGTGGAGTCACTGAGGGTGACAGTGAGGTGCCATTGTGCCTGTCAAGATGAGTGACAGGAGAGAGGAGGAATGACAACAGATGTTCTCCGCCAGCTTCAACCTTCCGCACCTGTGACAAGCGGTGAGCCTGGGCAGGTGGTACGTTCCAGACTTCGGAAAAGAGGCCAAAAGCGTCGCTCTCCCAAAACGGAGAATTGTAAGAAAATCGCCAGCGTAAATGGCTGAGGGCGGTTCCAGCTGGGGCCCTTCCCAAAGCATGTGCAGGACCGCAGCCCTTCAGTATGGCGAGAGCTGAGCGCCGCCCAAAACCCCATCTGGGAGGCACCAGTTGAAATGTAACTAAGAAGCGACATGCTTTCCAAGAATGCTGCTAAATGCGTAATGACGTACGACAAACTGTTTAAAAAGCAAATTAAAAAGTGGCAGTCTCACATACATACATACACAGATGCATAAATTAGACTAAAAATGCCATACCTAAGCCAGAAAACATGTCACGGATTTTTCTCTAAAGACAAATGACACATAGGGAGAAATGTTTGTAACTCATATCACAGCCCAAAAGCAATTTTCCTAATATATCAGGGCTCCTATAAATCGATTTTTTAAAAAAAGACTAACAATCTAATAGAAAAATAGGCTGTTCGTGAGAAAGGAAATACAAATGCCTCTTAGATGGAAAGATATTAAACCTTATTCACAATAAGAAAATGAAAAATAAAATTACACTGCAATTTCACTTTCAACTCAGATTGGCAAAGATAAAAGAGAACCTACAGAAGATGGGGGAAGCAAACTCCTTGGTGAATTGTTGGTGGAACTGAAGACACAATTTCTGTGGAGAGCAATTTGGCAACATCTATCCAAATTACAAGCACATATCCCCTGTGACTTAGCAACTTGACTTCTGAGAATTTATTAGATGGCCACATATGTGAACAATGATATAGATAGGAGATTATTGGCAAGCTAGTGGTGTAGCAGTGACAGAATACCTTCCTTCTGGGTTTGATCTCTAGCACTGCAAAAAAAAAAAAAGGCAAAAGCTTATTTGCAATTTTTGTTTTGGTTTGGTTTTTGAGGCAAGACCTCGCTATGTAGTTCAGGCTGGCCTTGAATACAGGGCAATCCTCCTGCCTCAGCCTCCTAAGTGCTAGGATTACAAGCATGTGCCACCACACTGAACTCTGTGACATTTTTTATAAATGAAAAAAAAAAATAAGAGGCAGATTGTTTACTGAGAGGGAACAAATAAATAAATTACTTTACAGCTATACGTTGGAATGTTACTCAGTAAAGAATGTTACTATAGCAAAGAATGATCCAGTTCTTTGTGAACTGACATGAATTGATCTTCAAGATCCAGCAGCGAGAGCAGCACAGTTTGGGGGGAATGTACAGTGCCCCATGACTGCCAGTTTAAAAGGGCAGCGGGGAGAAGTGTCACCGAGTACCCTAGACGTGGCTTGGTTGCTTCCAGAGCGATGCTGGGGGTGCTGGGGAGCAAGTTGTAAGACCCTCGTGTGCCTTCCTGGCCCTCGCTCCCCGGGATGCTCAGCCGGGCCCAGCCCTGCGGCCCACACAGTAGCAGGTGAGGGGACGCAGCAGTTGTGCCCAGCCACAAGGAACCTGTGTCCAAGTCAACAGCACAGGCCGCCAGCACAGATGTGCAAGGGCAGCTGGGGGCAGCAAAGCAGGGGGCGAGGGAGAAGCAGGGGGAAAGATCGTGGGCAGGTACTGAGAGAACGTTAGACAGTGAGCGGAAAGAGCGGCCCTGTTTTAGACAGGGTGGTGGTCGGGGTAGATGCAAGTCACCCAGATATGCGGGGCTGAACTTCCAGGGACCTCTGTGAAGGGCTGCTGTGGGTTTTTAAGGAATAGTAAGGAGGCCAGTGTGGCTCAAGCACAGAGCGGGAAGGGGACTGTGACAGGAGCTGAGCCCTGTGTCACCGCGTCTCCAGCACAGCCTGCCACCTGCAGGGGTGGACTGAGCCCCCAGGGGGCCCGTGGAAGACTCCACCCTCTCCTCCAGGGCTGGAACAGGACAGCACCAGCCTCAGCCAGGAACTGGGGAAAGTACACGGGTTGGTGCGCTTTGCATCCCGGGAGGAAGCAGCTTTGTGTGTGTCGGGAGCGGTCAGGTCAGGTAGGAAGCAGCCCAGTTTGATTCTCTTCCCAGAGATGGCTGGGGCCTCCTTGGGAACTGGGCCATCTGAGGGGTGCGCTTTCTCTGGGTGACATGTGCTACACAAACTCTCCGGTTGTGCTGGGTCCTGGTTCTTCATGACAACAAATCCCCAGGGAAGTGGGCTGAGTGTTGCCTAATTGGACAGCTGGCTGTATCCAGAGAGAAGTGTTTACAGAGCACATCAAACGCCGGCAGGGCCCCACGTGTTTGCTCAGTATCCACACGGCAAACAGCTCGAGCCTCCCTTGAGTGGAGGGGTCAGAAAGGATTTTCCTTGAATCTAGCAAGCCTCTGGGGTGATGACTTATTCAAAACCCTGGGGAGGGCAGGGTGCCAGGAATATGGGTGCCAGGCCTGCCTCATCTCGGGGGGACACCAAGAGTCTTTTCTTCTCATTTTGGCTTTCTGGCTACAGAACAGAGTCTGAAGGGGGAGAGGAGGAGGGAACCCGGGCCTGTTTCGGGGTCTGTCTGGATCCAGAACCCACAGGCTAGCTGGGGGGGTGGTGTTGGGAGGAGGGGGAAACCCCACTAGCTGTGTTGAAAACGGAGACCTGAGGCTTTTATGCACATGATTAGTGATGAGCTAGTTGCCTGGCAACCGCAGCCCCTTCCCTCTCCTATCCATACCCCTCAGGCTGCATGTAATGTTTGTGACATTTTTCTTTTCATAACAGAGACAGGGAGTCGCCCCCTTCATTAGCTGAAGATGGTACCCACTCTCCCCCCACCCCACCCCTGCCAATAGCTTATTGATCAGTGTCCTGGTTGGAAATCTTCTCCCCAAAACATTTAATTATTAATCACACATTGCACTGACTGCTGTATTAAGATAACCCACAGCTAGGAGTTCATGTAGGTGCAGTGTTTACACCAAGACCCAGCACAAGGAAGCACTGTCTAAAAATTAGCTGTGAAAATAATTAACAGTATCTCCTTGTTGTTGGAGATCCCAGTAGCAAGACCTACACTGGGCAGATTTTACTCTTCTGGAAAGCTTCCCTATTTTATCTTGAACTCTCATAATGCTACAGCCAGAACGGTCCTTAGAAGTTCCCTTGCCCTTCTTCAATTACTCGGTTCACAGATAGGGAAACTGAGGTCAGAGGAGATCGAATGACCGTCCAATCACACAGCTCACACTTCATCAGTGAGCTGTGTGATTGGACAGCCATTGTATCTCACCAGGTGTTCTATTGCCTCCTGGTCCTCTATTGCTTTCCACAGCATCTCTAGCCCTCAGAATGTAGTATGCACAAAAGTCCCACCAGGAGTCCATCCAGAACACAGACTTAGGAATCCACAGCCTTTGCCATGCTGAATTGGTTTCCTAACACTGCTGTAACAAATCACCACAACCCCGGTAGCTGAAAACAACACAGGAAGCTATCATATTAGGAGCCAAATGTCCCCACGTGGGTCTTATGAGCTAAACACAGGTGCAGGTGGCATTGTGTTTCCCTGGAAGGGATGATCTGTGCCCTTTTCCCAGTTTCTTCAGGCCGCCGGCATTCTTTGGCTCATGGCACATTGCTCTGTCCTCAATCTCTTCCTTTCTTGCCTCCAATGTAGGCACCTTTGTGATCCATGACCCCAATCTGGTCATGTAAGAGAATCTCTCTTTGTCGAGAGTTAACGCATCTGCATGGTCTCTTTTGCCTTGCAAGTTCACATGGCCACAGCTCTGGGGATTGGGACATGGATCCCTTTGGGTTCATTATTTGGCCCCTGCTGGTTGCTCCTCAAGCAAGATTCCAGTTTGGCTGCTTGGCAGAACCCAGGACTCTGCACCTCGAGTAGCAGCCCCCTCTCCTACCCGCTCACTCTCCAAGACAACAGATCCATTGTTTCCACTTCATGAACTGTGAATCCTGCGGCTAAGAAGCCTGCATTTCTAGTCCCAGGTCCGACTGCCAGGGCTGGGATGTAAATCCAAGGTCCCTGTCTCCACACCACTGTGCCTTTTACTGTAGCAAAGTCACCTCCGGGGTCCTCTACTCCATTGTCACACTGTGGTGGGGACATCTTTCAGACGGGCCCCCAAGGCCCAGAACCAGTCAAGGAACCTGCCCTGGGCCAACTTCCAGGCTCACTCCCTGCCCTTCCTCACGCGGTGATCTCATCCTACCAACCTGCTGAAAAGCGCCGTGAGTAACATTGCTGCACTAGATTAATTTCAGAAACGAGCGGAGGGGACATCAGAACCTTCTGGTAGCTCATTTGCACAGAGATTAGGGATGGGAGTTCGGAGTCAGAAAAGGCAGAGGAGAGGAGGGGTGACAGGGCTTTTCTGTTAGGTCCGGGAGGAAAAAACGAAAACACAAAAGGAGACCTCCACCGCTGGTGCGCGGGTGCATGGCTGAGCACTAGGGGGCAGAGTGCGTCCAGGAATGGGGACGCATGTGCTACTTGCTCACCTGTGGTCAGAAGGGTGGTTTTAAAAGGACCAGCTTACAGCGTGAAGGGTCACTGCCTTCTGCACAACCGTGGTCAATAGGTTTCAAATTAGGCTATTAATCTGGAAATCAGTGTGACATACGAGCCCACAGGGTGGGCTGAGCAGATGCAATGTGACTAATGAGTGTCCCACAAGTGCGTTTTTAAAGGGTCTCAGTCTTTCGTAATCTTTCTTGTCCTTTTGTGTGAATGGATGCCCCCTCAGCGCCAGGCAATTTGTCATAAGGCCGAGGGCTAAAGCATTGACAAACATCAAATAATATTTCAAGCGTTTTCCAGTAGACAGTCTCCGCAGCTGGATAGCACACACAGGCCAAAAAAATGGAGGATGGATTTATGTTTTAATATCTTGCAAATTAATGTGAGAGTGCACACTTGTTCTCATATCTGCTGTCACATTACCCGAGTGGATAACCAGCCACACAGCACATAGATGCTTTGCTTGGGAATTAGCCCCAACAATATAGGATTCAAACAGCTGTAAGCAAGGACATTTGGACAGATGTGAATTTAGCAGTGGCCAGAGCATACTCTGGTGCAGAATACCATTAATGAGAAGTCCTCTGCACCAGACACTGGACTTTTCTTGTACAGTCTCTATTAAAGCAATAGACCAACCCTGTCATAGACACCAATATGATTATGTAGAGGAGACTCCCTATGAGGACCCAAGAAACTTGCCCCAGGGCCCAGCTAGTACGTGACTCATCTGGGCCTCAGATGAAACCATCTGACACCAAAACCGAGGTACCAAGCCTCTGTCTTCTAAAAACCCCGAGTCAGTTTGTCCCAGTGGGGAAAACCTGGGCCATAAATTCCAATCCTTCACTGTCAAAGGAACACGGTGCTGACTCTGTGGATGCTCTTAGAAAGCTGACTCCAGAGATCTGTTGGTTCTTAAGATCTTATAAGGAAGCAAATACTTCAGGTCAAAGTAAATGTAATACAGCCCCTGTGCTAGAAGCATTTGGGGCATCAAGAGCACAGGCTAGTGCATGGAGGTCTGCAGGGACCTGGTACTGGGGTCAGAAGGAAGTTTCTAGAAGATGGAACCATAGCAGGTTGATGGGAGGAACTGAGTGGGATGATTCTATTGAGCTCTTGGTTGCTGAGTTGTTCAGAGGGTACCCTTCTGCTCGTACTCCTGCATTTGGGGATGTTAGCCTGGTTAGAGGGCAAACACTGGTTGGGCAAAGAGAGGTGCACACTGGCAAGATACTTCATGAGGTGATCAGCGGGGGCTGAACTGGAAGAGGAATCCAAGCTTCCCACAGCCTCATGGGAACTACTGGGCACTGATGCCACGGGAGGTCCTGGGGTTACTGGGTTGGCCACAGGGATCCACAATCCAGTCACAGACCATCAGAAAAGAGCATATTCAGCTCTCTCTTTTCCTCTTCTTTCCCCAAAGTCAGAGGGGTTGGCATGAGAGAGGAGAGAAGAGACGTCTCCCACCTTCCCGCCCAAATCTTCTAAAGCTTTTCATTTAGTCTGAACAAGGAGCTAGGAGGAAAGCTTTGACTCCACTATGAGATTGAAATTTGAACTTGAAGGAAGCCAAATTAATCAGTGGAGAGAAATCATTTTGATAACTAAAATGATGAAAAGTAATAGAATCAGAGTGAGATCTAGGTAGCTGATGGTTCCACTCCCTAGTGGTCCAGAGAGGTTCCAAGGAGCATAAACGACAGATTTTATTAGAGAGAGAGAAAAAGACACACATTTCATGTTTATCCCCTCAGAGAATTCACAATCTTCACTAAACCTGTTACTCAAAGAAAAATCAATGAATATTATATATTCTGCCAAAGTGAAAGATGGCAGCCTGCCTTCTTCCTCCACAGTCCGTTCCCATGCATGAGGAGGCCTCAAGGCCCGCTGGACTTCAGTCTCGCAGTGCATTGTGGGGGCCACTCACAGAGGTGGGCAAAACAAACGTTTCTTCCTATCAGGCGTGTAATCAAAGCCCTGCTGCTCTCACAGTGAGTACTAGGTCAGGATAGTCATCTTCACCCCCCACCCTGCTCCCCACAGCTCATTGGGTCCCCATCTTGAACTTGAGTTTGAGCCCTGGCCTTTAGAAGGTTTGTACAATGTGAACTTAAATTGCACATGTAATGTGATACTCTTCCCCCAACCCTGAGTTCCTTCTCTCTCTCTCCCGCTCTCTCTTTCTTTTTGGTAGTAGTGGGGACTGAACCCAGTGGTGCTCTATCATTGAGTTATATGCCCTTCTCTAAAATTTTGAGGCAGAGGCTTGATAAGTTGCCCAGACTAGGCCTGAATTTTCAATCCTCCTGCCTCAGCCTTTCAGTACCTGGGATTCTAGGTGGGCACCACCACACCTGGTTTCCTTCCACCCCTTAACTATAAATTTGATCAGTGCAAGAACCAATAAGAGACATATCATAACATAGGCAAGTTTTCAGAAACAGATCCAAAGACTGTGACCATCCACTCTGTGATAAAGATGACATCATCAATCCATGGGAAAATGAGAGCATAGTCTATAAATAGTGGTGGGACAATTAATTAAATAGTGTATGTGTAGGGAAACAACTGTTGACATTCTTGCTTTGACGGGGCACCTTGGCATGCTCAGTATTTCCAGCTGAAGGAAACGGAAACAGCAGTAACAATGCCAAGACACGAAGGGCTCCTTAACAGGTCTCCTGTCCCCTTTCCTGCACTGGGCATAGAACCCAGAACCTTCTTGTCTCTTCTCCTCTGAATACAGCAGGCCATGAACTTGGAAGGTCCCTCTCCTACCTTCTCCTTTGAAGACCTTCATGTGACAGATGTCCTACCCTAGCCGTGGGGGAAAACACTGTACACAAGAAGAATCTGAGCAATGACACTTGTTAAATCCCCTCCCAGTTAGTTACCATCAGATCACACCCTTTTGTCTTGTCACACTTCTACACAATTATTCACAAAAATACACAGGTTTCTCCATTGCTTTGGGTTTTTGTTGTTGTAGTGTTTGTTTTGTTGGTTTGTTTTTGTCTTTTTGAGTCAGGGTTTTGCCATGCAGTTCAGGCTGGCCTTGAGCTCACTTTGTAGCCCTTGAACTCTCAGAGATCTCCCTGCCTCAACCCCCCCAAGTGCTGAGATTATAGGTGTGCACCACCATGCCTGGCGAGGCTTTCATTTCTGAAAGCAGTCATATCCTGTAACACCTATATGAAATAAATTTATCATGCCTTTCTCTTGCTGATCTGTCTTTCATTCTAAGAGTCCAGCCATGGACCTAATGATGGGTGAAGGGTATATACTACTTCTTTTCTCTTATGCTTCTCATTCATTTCAAATGGGTCAACCAGTTAGAAGTCATAGAGGAAAGATGAAAATGTAGAAGAAAATAGGTGACTATCCAACCTTGGGATTGAGGAGGCACTTTATCAGTATCAAAATAATAAAGAAATTGCATAAGATGATTACATTTGAATATGTAAATATTTTAAATGTACGTAAAAAAGTGATACAAATACAGTTTTAAAAAATATGGTAGTGACATGGCCCATTAATCCCTACTGTACCAGCGGACAGCAAGATAACAGCTGACACCTGAGTTCACCACACCAGCTGACCCCAAGCACGACAGTGCCTGAAGAAGCCTAGCCGTGGTCAGTCAAGCCTGGTCCAACTTATCAGACGCCTTTGTTCTTTGTTTTTTTTTCTTGCTTGTTTACTTGAGACAAATCTTACTATGTAGTCCAGGCTGGCCTGGAACTCACTCACTGCATCGCCCAGGCCAGCCCAGAACTTGTGATCCTCCCACTTCACCCTTCCAGAATGCTAGAGTCATCAGATATATTTTCTGACCCACAGACCTGTGAAGGAAGGAGTAAATGGTTTGGGGCTAGGGCACTGTGCTGTCAGGTGATTGGTCGGGTGGAGTTAGATCAGTGACGCTGCTGTAGTTTGGACTCGGGTGTGGGATGGCTCCAAGCCCACGTGTTTACGCTGGTGGGGCCAGTGGGAGGTCTGTTCCTCTCCCTGTCTTGCTAACTCAGTCAGGAGGCAGACAGGCCTCTTCTGCCACGCGCCGTGCCACGATGTGCCATGTCCTCGGGGACCCAAAAGCAACGGGACCAACGTGTCGTGGAGGGGAAACCTCCAAAACTGTGAGCCCAAATAAGCCTCCTCTCCCCCAGGTTCGTTAGCTCCGATATTTATTATGCTAATGAACAGCTAACACGCCTGCAAGAGAGACATGACAAATTAGAACAAGTATGTGCGAGAAACATGAAAGCGAAAGATTAAAATCTTTAATATGGAATGTGGCCTTATAAATCAATAAGAAAAACACCATCTGCCACCGGAGAAATGGATAAAGACCATGAGCAGATAAGTTGTTAAGAAAGAAAGACAAATGACTAAAAAACTAATTAAAAAGCATTAAGCCTCGCAAAAATAGAAGTGGCATGATCTAAACATGAAACTGCCCTTAGGTTTTTTTTTTTTTAACGAAATTGGACAGCGACTTACAAGTGCCCGGTAGTGGTGAAGGTGGCAGTGAGGTGGCCACTGTCCTACCCCTGGGTGAAATCACAATGAGCGAGCCATTTCTGGAAAGTGGTTTAACGTGACGCAGTGAATGTGTTCGGGTCAGGTGCTGTTGGTGTGCAGTGCGGCGCTGTTGTGCCCAGGTCCTCATTGCTCCTACAGCCCTACTCTGTGTGACTGTGCAGCTTTTCCCATCAGAACGGTGCATTTTCTTGCATATTAATGTCACCCTTGGCCTTGCCTTTGGCCCATGGGATGCTAACCAGCGCCTGCTGAGTTGGAGGCGTGAGTGTCCTGTGGGTTCAAGGCTGTTCTCTTGCCCTTTTACCCTTCCAAGAAGAGCTTCCTTCCTCCCTGGAGTCCTGTGCCCTCAGCCTGGGCGGCAGAGTGAAGACAGGGACTTGGGAAAACGGAAGCGGTGGTGGCAGAATCGTGCTTACCTCTGATGCCCTCCAAAGAGAATCCAAACAGGTGAAGAACAAAAGCAAAACCCATGGGTGTGTCTAACAAAACCAGGTGAGCAGGTATCCCTGGGAACCCGAAATATAACAAGTGAACATAATTCTCTGATAGTCACAAGATCCGCATGCCCTCGGCATCTGGGCTGGAGAAGGCAAAGTCAAGCAGGGGAGCCGGTAACAAACCTGAGGACAGGAAGTCCGCGCAGCTTCCCTGTCCGGGTCTGCACTGGAAGGCTGATGCTAGAACAGTGGCTGGGACGTTGTGCCTGTCCCAGGGTGCAGGTGAGTGCTGGTGCGTGGGGTCTGCAGGGAGTGCTGAAGGGTCTGTTGCAGTCTGGCCCCAGGACACTGGAGCTCGGTCTTAGGACAAAGCGTGCCACAGAGACCAAGGAAGGAAAGTCCAGATGAAAGTGAGTTGGGGAGTGTGTCCCGGGAATTTTACAAAACAAGGTACTAGCAATTTTTTGTACCATGATGAAATACAACTGAATAGGTAAGATTTTTGTTGTTTTTATTTGTGTGTTTGTTTGTTTGTTTTTGAGGCAAGGTCTCGTTATCAGTTGAGACTGGCCTTGAACTCACTATGCAGCCCAGGCTGGCCTCAAAATCATAGCAATCCTCCTGCTTCAGCCTCCTGAGTTCTGGGATTACAGGTATGCACTACCATACCCAGTTTGAGAACAGATAATGTTGTGAATTGAGAGAAGTTAGTCTAAACAAAGAATCTATTTATAAGGTAAAAATAAACAAACTAACTAAACTAATATAAAAGCAAACCACAAAAAAGTATATAGGTCAACTCTCATACAAAGTTATTGTACAGAAAATAAGAATAAAAGCAGAATAATAGTACTAGAGATATTGAAAGCAGGCTAGAAAGATTTGCTTTTACAAAAGAAAATTATAATGAAAATTATATATATATAAATTTTTTTTTTTGGTGGTACCGGGGATCGACCTCACAACCTTGTGCTTATTGCCAGGTAAGTACTTATGCCACTGAGCTAAATCCCCAGCCCTGAAAATTATATTTTAAATGAACAAAAAGACAAGGAAATTGTACAAAACATCAAAGAACAACAAATAAAAATCAGAAAAGAACTCAGAAGTGAAGTGATAGACCTCAAGAAAACTATAGAAATAAAATATAGACTAGACTATAATTAATGCAGTGAATAAATACAACAGATAATGCCTTAAGAGAAATAAAAGGTGAAAATAGGAAAAAAACATTGAAATTAAAAATAAATTAAGACAGAGATAAGGACTTGAGAAACAATACAGCTATCCAATGCATATAGCCAAAATATGGGTAAGCAGAAGTCCTGAATAAAAACCGGAGCAAGAGAATTGAACAAATCCTAAATGCCCTAATTGAAGAAAAATTTTCTGTAATACAATAGATTTTAAAGTACAGATGGAAGGAGCAAGCCATGCATATGAGCCTGGCACACCACTGACCAGGATACATTCTAATAGAAAGTCTGAACTTCAAAGAAAAAGCCAAAAAATATTAATTCTTTGTACAACCAGGCAAAAACCACATGTGGCTTCTAAGGGAAGAAATGTTACCCTTAGACATTTTGATTGTAACATTTATATTTCAAAAGAAAATGGGATAGAATATTTGGGATACTCAAGCAAAGAAAATGTAACATTCAAGCACAAAAGGCCTGAACAAGCAGTTCTGAACACACATTTGAATTTAGGGACCATGATGCCTACAGGTACTGCCCAAGGAATCTATTAGAGAACAAGCTTCAGGTAACCAGGAAGCTTCAGGGGCTTTGACTCAAGGGCCGGTGGGGCATATTAAGTACATAGTTATTCTTACACAAAACCCAAGAATTAAAAGGAGAAAATATAGTATGTGAGGCTTACCCAGCTTGACAATGTTATCATACTTTAAGGTGCAGTGAGAAAAAGGGTAGGGATGAAGTAGGAAAATGTTTTTTAAAAGTATTTATAAGAATTATTATGGTTGTGGTAGGTGTGCTGCGGCATTATCATTTTGCAACTCTTCTGGGTATAATGTAGGATACAGTAAAGGAACAATCATGGGGCCAGTCTATCATTTTTCACATTCTGAGAACCAGAACCAAGATTCTTGATATTGGAGGAAGCAGATGCCAAAGTAATTTAAAAGAAGTTAAGGAACAACACTGTAGTCCTGATTCTGAATTGGAAATAGCCCTGTGAATTCACTGTGAAATGTTTTATCTTCAAAAATATATTTCCTAGCTCTGTCTACTGAAAAAATCTCCGAATATAAGCCAGTTTACTCAATAGCATAGAGTAGCCCTGACGTCCAAATTGTGCTAATGAAATGCTATTTTCTACTAAAAAAAATAACTTCTTGGTGAAATGGCACATTACAAATCTGTGCCCACCCCTAAAACACAAAATATCCTGTAGCTTTTTGTCATTACAAACATCAGACTACTGGAGTCATGTCAAAATTATTTGAGTTAATTTGAAGAGGTTCTCAATTCTCAAAGATAAGATAATTTTAATTTCAATAAGGACAATAATGCAATGGATTGCAAAGTGCCTTAGTTACTTTTTTGTTGCTGAGACAAAATACCCAAAGCCCAAAGTTAAAGAGGGAAAGGTTTATTTAGCTCACAGTTTGTGGAAGTTTTAGTCCATAATCAGCTGGCTGTAAGACAGAGTGGCATGGCAGAGAGGCAACCGTTCATGATGGTGGAAGTCAGAAAAGGCACCAAGAGCAAAAGTGGGGAAGAAGAAGCCTCTTTTCCTCCCTTATATTGTAAGCAGGCTGCCTGCCCTCCAGTGAATGACTGCCCTCACACCACCCCCACGCCCTCCTCTTACACAGGCTGAGAATGTTTACAAAGTGAGGCCCCTGGCCCCCTGCTGAGTTGAGCTGGAAATGCTGTAACTGTTTCCTCAGGTGAGGGCATGAAATCGAAAGATCCAGGTTTAAACAAGCTGTTTTCAAAAAGCCCCCTGTGCCCATGACGACATGAGGCTGTGAAAGGACATCCAGACACAGCCATAACACATAGCTTCAAATATATTTACATCAATGATTTAGTAATAATAGCAAAATAATCACCTTTGGCAAATAACAGAGAATCAATTCATTATTTTGAAAATCAGATAAAGAGAAGAATAAATATTTACTCTTATTTTCCTATTATACTGTACTGCTGGTAGCTATTAGGAGATAAGGGGATATGTCTCTGTATAGTATTAATTTGTTTAATAAATAACAGTTGTATCACTACCATTTTGTAATTCAAATGAATTAATGAATCTAGACGTTGAGCTTAATGGCTGCTTACGCTAACCATGAAAACCAGATGCCATCTGTAAACTTGCCTTGGGATTGAACATAAATCTGCATAAGTCTCTAGATCCAGTTGCCTAGTTGCAGGAAATACAGAAAACAAAGGACTGTGTTGAAGCGAACCATGAATTTGCAATCAGAAAAATACAGGGTATGGGAAATTCTGCAGGTCAAAAGGTCCACGTGTTTGTTTTGTTTTGTTTTGTTTTGTTTTGTTTTGTTTTGTTTGAGACAGGTCTTACTATGTTACCCAGGCTGGCCTTGAACTCCTGGGCTCAAGTGATCCTCTTGCCTCAGTCTTTCAGTAGCTAGGACTATATGTATTGATTACCACACCCAGCTAAAAGGCCCAAGTTCTTAAACAGATAAATTGTATGCAAAGTCATGGAGAGGAAAACTGTAGGCTGAAATAATTATATATCAAAAGCAATTAGAAAGTATAAACTACTAAAAGACTAACCTAGGGGTGTGGACTTGAGTGAATAAGTCATAAAATTTTTGAGGAAGTGGTTACTGTTACAGTCAGAATGTTGGCTAATTTTAGAGGAAGGGGAGGACTGTAGTTGGCCCCGGGGCATATGGAGACTTTCCTGTGTGGTTGGCAAAGTTCTACATCTCAACCCTGGTAATAGTTACAAGGGTGTTTATCAAAACTCCCTAAGATGTGCGCTTATTTTGTATTGTTTTCTTTTATTTTTCTTTTATGCAATGAAGAGTGAAAACAAAACCTGAACTAATGCCACATATACCTGACCTGAGCCCATAATGTAGATGGGAGCCCAGGCACGGGCAAGTCCGCAGGTCTAGCTGAACCCAACTTCTATCAGCGATCTTTGACTCAACCAAAGGACATAAAAAGCATATTTACTGTCTTCACTCCTGAGTTCTGGGCAGTTTGTTACACAGCACTACTGTCACTTTTGCTGTCTGTTACAGTGACTGCTCATCAACTATCTCAGCCTCTTTGTATTTCACTACTGAATCTGAAAAATGCCATGTGGTTCTTGTTTCCTTAGCCTCTCTGACAACTAATGATGGCCAGTGACTCAGGAGTGGAGACAAGCTCTCAGGGGAACTCTGCTAAGGGGCTTACAGGAAAGACATTCTCTCCAAATTAAATAGTATATGGAGAGCCTCTCTCACTGCCCTGTTCATATATCCTGTTTTCCTGAATTTTGCTTACATGACAGTGTGATGCTTGGAGCAATTTTCCACCATGAGTCAACAAGCACAAGAAGGAAAAGCCAACATTCTAAGAATGTTGGAGCAAAAAGACGAAAAGTCTGATTTCTTGGTTACAGATCCCCCCTACCTTCCTTTAGGCTTGGGTTATTGAAGCAGTAACTATACCAATTATTAGTTTTTGTAGCTGACTTTATATTGCTTCCCACTTAAGCAACTTTAAAAATATTCATTATAGTCTTTAATCCTTTCAGTCCTAGTTCCATCAATTTACATAAGAAAATAATCCCAGGCACAAAAATATTATCACAGCATTATCTATAAAGAGAAAAACGAAAGACAATGTAAACATTCAAGATAGGCTTGATGGTACAAGCCTATAATCCCGGCATTTTGGATGGTGGAGGCCAGAGGATTGCCCCAGCCTGGCAGGTTTGACCTCAAAAAAAGTTGGGGGGGTATGCAGCTCAGTGCAAGACCCTGGATTCAATTCCAGCACCACAAGAATAAATAAATGAATGAATTGTATTCCACATAGAAAAATGACTAAATAATACATATT
Organism: Dolichotis patagonum; assembly: GCA_004027295.1. Classification (NCBI taxonomy): domain Eukaryota; kingdom Metazoa; phylum Chordata; class Mammalia; order Rodentia; family Caviidae; genus Dolichotis; species Dolichotis patagonum. The sequence goes on from PVJX010009865.1 coordinate 19,936, forward strand.
AAAAAGATAATAAATTATAGATTCATTAACATTCATGCCTTACGAGAAAACTGCTTCAGAAAGTGGCAGGAAGGATGGCATAAGTATTTTCAAAGCAAGGAGCTACATTTTGAGGTGGGTGGATGGCAATGTGTCTTTTACTGTAGTACATATTTTTAAAGTTGAACATTCACTGTTATGTTAACCACAACTTATATAAAGCATTTTGAGACCAGACCTGGGTAAGATCCCCCCAGGACCTAAGTGTAAATGTAGACAAGAAGAAGCAAGAGAACCAGCATCTGAGTCTTTCTGATCTCAGAGGCCAGGAAGATGAAGAGACTGAGAAGGAGATGAGAGACGCAGTGGCCCAGAGGCCTGGGGAGAAAATGTCTCAGATAAAGGGGTCCAGATTGGAAATGGCCTTGAGAATTACCATGCGTCTTGTCTAGGGTGGTTCTCCTCCTCTTCCACATCCCTGGGAAAGCTGCTTCTGGGAGATTTTGTTCCTTCTCCCAGAGGAGCTTGGGAGAGGATGACACAGAGCGAGAAAATGTCCTACATCCAATGAGTGCTGTTTCCAGGGGAGTCCCAACCCTTCCCTGCTCTGCGTCTGGCAAGGCCTCACTGCTGAGAGTCACTGACTGCCTTCATCCTGCAAGTCACTTAGCTTCTCCTTGGGCTCAGCATCGCCCTTAGGTGGATGAGGCACTCTGGTTTTTTCAGGGCTTGTTCCTGCCACCTCATTCTGCTGTTTGGGGTTCATTTCCTTGCTATATCAACTGTGACTGTGTCCAAAAACCTTTTCATATATCACACTCCCACTGTGTCTTCTTGACCAGACTGTTTGCATCCACTAAATGTCTTTTCCTCTCTTCTCTGCTGACAACATTTCTTCTTAACACTTAAATTGCAACTTTATATGCATCCCTATTTCCTGCCACCCACTGCCAAACTTGGAAGTGTCTATTAGTCATTCTGTAAAAATTTTGAGTGTCGCTGTGCAGAACATGGTCATCAGTGCTACACGGGATACCAATAATTATGACATGGGCTTTGTTCTCAAGCTCTATCCAAGGAGATTTGGGAGAGCAAAGCAAAACAAAACACATTAAATGAAAGGTAGTAAAAGAAGACAATAAAATATATTTTCCAAAGTTGCCAAGTCATATGGCATCTGAGAAGGATGAGGATTCAAGTAGAAAGGGAAGGGTAGGCAATCCAGAAGGGAGATAAAGGAAGCTCCCAGGACAAAGATGCTAGGAGTGATAGACTTGCTCTGGATTCTTCTGGAGCATAAAGCACGAAGAGCAAGGAATTTAAGGAGGGTGACATGAAAGTGCTGTTGGGAAGAAGCCCTGGGAAGCGTTGGTGGGGACAGGAAGTAGGATCCGAGGAGATCAGTAAAAGGACCTGTGCTGTAGTCCAGCCCTGACCAGGTAAGAGGCGGGCTTCTGACTGGGGCAGAGCCAGAGCACCTCTTTCCTGAACACCCCAGTAGAGCTTTTCTCATTGCCCTGGATCTGGTTAGGAGCTCATCCCTGAACAAATCTCCATGGCAACAGACACCTGGTGATTCGATTGGCTGGGGCCTGGGTATAAGATGGGACCAGCTTCAGGCAAGCTGTACACAAAAGAGAAAAAGTGATGGTCTCAAAGGAACAATCAAGACAGTGTTACCAAAAAGAAGAACATGTGGTGGCCATGTGAAACTGTCCTCACCACCTTCCCTTCATTCGCCCACCTCCCACAGGGTGACCCACCGCCTGCTGCACTCTGCTTGCCAATGGCACCTCCTGGTTTGGAAGCCAAAGGACCTTCCTTCTCCGGCCTTCTCATTCCCCAACTTCCTGCTCACGTGACGCCATCCTTCTTTCCAAACGTTAGCATTTTCCTATGTTGAATTTTCATCCCAGTCTCTTCTTCCTCTCCCCATTTTCTCTTTTCTTACTCCCTCAAGATCTGAGCCCCTCCCTCCTCTCATCTGCCACAGACATCTCTCCACTGACTGTGGCTCCTGTGACGTCCTCAAGTCCAACTCCCTTTCTCTCTTTCAGCCAGATGGAGGAGGCGTAAGGGCAAGGGATGGGGAAGGGGCTTGGTGCCCCCCTGCCCTCTCTCAAGAGCTCCGCATGCTCAGCTGTCCAGAAGTTTAACTGAACTTTGTCCTGTTTATTGTTTACGGAAGCTTCATTAAATATGCAAGATGGAGCACATCGTCAACAGTTGATGTGAATGCCACAGTCAGGCTCTCTCCCCTCCTCAGTGGGGAGGCTCAAAGTCCCAAGTTTCTAGTCTCACTGTGACACAGGACAGCTCCAACAGCCCCTGTCCAGAAGCTGACAGGAGCTTCCAGTTATCCATTATCATGCAAAAGGCGCTTATCACTCTGGAGAGGTTGAGGTTGTTAGGAGCTGGGAGCCAGGAACCCTGGACAAAGACCAAGTGTATTCTTCTCAGTGTGACACCAGTGGAGACGTGCAAGGACTGATTTCTAAGAATGGGCACAGGACCAGGCACCCCCAACCTCTGAAGAAAGACCTGCATCAAAGAGACTGGATGAGGCAGGCACACCTCTGCGTCATAGCACAGGTGTGACCTGCCAGCAAGAAGGGGTCTTGCTTTTTGTGCGCTCCTTGTTGTCAATCCAGATACCTCTATTGGATCTCCCCAGATTCCACCGTTTGGCATTGGGTGATCCATTCTGGCTCCAAGAGAGGCTGAGGAAGTGATCAGGTGGCTTTCCTCGTCTCTGTGATGGGAGTTGGGTTTTGATGAAAGGAAGAAAAGGGATGGTGTGGGATAGCTGAGTGTTTTTCTGCCTCATAGAGAAGTGAAATGCTAATTGAGGAGAAGGCTGCATAGGTGGAGTTTTAAAAAATACAGACTCAGAGGACATTCTTTAGGGTTCAAGGCATTCTTCCAAATTACTTCTTCTAGTACATTAAACAATGGGTAAATGACCTGGGAGAAAATCCATCTCCTCTCCAGACCCTCCTGACTCTGTCCCTCCAGCAGCATCAGTCTTAGTTTGAACATTTAAAGAAACACTGCTGCCCCTCCCTCTTTCCCCGGTCACGGAGAAGGTGGAATTGGACTAACTCCAGTCCGCAGCAGTGGCAGGCACACCATAGGAAAGCTGACTTTGAGATCTGACAGATCAGTCAGTTCTTTTTGCTGTTGTTAGAAGGCCCCAAATCACAGACTTGACCCAAAGCTGCAGGAAGCAGAAAGTGGACGGCTTCCCCTCCTCCAAACCACATCAGGCCAAAGCTAAATGTTCCAACAAAAAACTTCATTTTTCTGTCTCTTATCCCAGCCTGCAGTTACTGGGTCAAGGTGTCTGTCCTCTGGGGGACACAAAGTGGGTGCATAAGATGGGAAAGGGAAAAGAGCTTGTGATGGTTTAATGCTATATTTATGAACTGAAGAAGTATGTGATTGTAGCTAGAAAAGGGGAAAGTGCAGCAGCAGGAAATAACTGGAAAACTGCGGATGTGGCCAACAGCTATATGAAAAAATGCTTCGTTTCTCTAATGGTTGAGAAAATGCAAATTAGAGCCACAGTGAGACTCTGCCTCACATCTATTAGGGTGGCTACTGTAGAAAAGCAAAGATAACAAGTGCTGGTGAGGATGTGGGAAAAAGGGACTCCTATACCTATTGGTGGAAATATAAATTCATACAGGCTTAATGGAAAACACTAGAGAGTTTCCTCAAAAAAACTAAGAATAGCATCCCAGGGCAAGAAGCAAGAAGCAACAGCGTTTCCTGAGATCCACGCCATGTTGGAATTTAGGGTGCTGAGCAAACCAGCAACCAGTCTGCTGCCCTGAACTTTGGAAATGTAATGGTCAATTCATCAGAAAGAAATGGCAGGTGAATGTGGCAGACTTTCGGTGGCCTGAAGGAGAGAGACCCTGGCGCCTCTGGACCTGCACCATGTGATGACACGGGGTGCCGGGAGAACAAGGAGCTCCTCCTCTCTCTGGGGGCGGCTGTGAGCCTGCCAGCATGCAGGCTGAGAATCAAACATCTCATGTCGTCCTGTCTGCCGTGCCGTGGTCCCCCCCCCACTCGCTTAGCAAGTGGGAGCCAGTGAACTACACATCTTGTGAAAAGATTGGCGATGTTATTTAGTATGAGCTCCCCATATGCAAAGATATGGACAACCATTTGGAAGAAAACAAGAGACAATATGACAGATAGTGAAGATCTCTGGTAGTCTAGCTTTGAAATTTATGCTTTCTTATGTCCCGTTCTGTTCTGTTTTGTTGTGTTTAATTTTACCCCCTTTAAAATAAAACTTTTTAAAAACCCAAAAAACTAAGAATAGAACTACCATATGATCTTGTGGGCTCACTAGTGGGTATGTTCCAAAAGAAATGAGTGTTGAAGAGGCATTTGCCCCCTGTGTTCATTGTGACATAATTTATAATAGTCAAGACATGGAACTGACCACACTGTCCATCAGTGAAGCAATGGATGAAGGAAATGTGCCATATGTACATGACAGAATCATAGTTAGCTTTAAAGAAGTTAAATCTTGTCATTTGCAACAACATAGATGAACCTGAAAGACATTGTTAAGGGGAATTAGCCAGGCACTGAAAGACAAATGCGACATGATCTCACTAATATGGGGGTCTAAAAAAGTCAAATTCACAGAAGCAAAGAATAGTATGGTGATTCCCTTCCAGGGGTTGGGAAGTGGAGGGATTCAGGAGATGCTGGTGAAAAGATAAAAGCAGCAGAAAAAAAAAAAACATTGACCAGGACTGTGGAGAAGCTACCTTAGGACAGGAAAATGCCTACTACAGAGATGGGGAAGGAGATGTCACAGCTACCAAGTCCAGGGTGACTTGTGCAGTGTCAGAATCACCAAGACGACATATGCAAAAAGAAGCCTTCTTATGAACACTTCTGGGCACAAACTCATGCCATGCATGTTCTGGGTTCTTCCCATATTTCCCCTTAGCAAGCAGTCTGGCTTTTCTGACCTTATAGATAAAGAAGCCATAGCACAGAGTGGCTGAACCACATGCTCAGGTCTCCCAGGTACCTAAAGTGGAGCCGGGTGTGCACAAGCACTGACTGACTCGGGTAGCATCCCAGAAGCACTCTGTGAAACCATTTCCCATGGCTTACCCTTGCCAAAGACATCACTTGGTCACCGGTGATAGCCGAGACCTGCATACAAAAGCGAGCGTCTTCTGGCCACTTTGTCCCCCCCCCCCCACAATGGCATTGGAAGCGTCACCAATCAGCCTTGGGTTCTTTTGCTCAGTTTAGATAGACATAAGCAATTGGCAAAGCATGTCTGCTGGAATGTTGGTGGTTCTGGGCTTGGAGTGCTAATGACACAGCCCTTAGTGTGACAGCCCCGAGCACTGCCCTGAGTGCTGTGTTTCTTAGCTGTGAGCGTTATAGCTCTTTTTAAAATTTTTTTATTTTTGGTACCAGGGCTCGAACTCATGGCTGCGTGCTTACAAAGCAGGCGCTTATGCCACTGAGCTAAATCCTCCACCCCCGCATTACAGCTCTTATTGTTATAGCTCCTGGTGGCTCTCAGCTGCTCCTGTCAATGCCTCAGCAGCTGGGGACTCGTATCCCCCTTTGGAAGCTTTCTGCTGCCTCTCTGGTGCGCCTCTGCTGGTCTCTGCCAGTCTCCACTGGTCTCTACTACTCTTGGCTCTTCATTGTTCTGCTCTCTGAGGCCCTTTAGGAATGATAGTTTTTAGTGTTACCAGCAAGCTTCAGAGCAGCCTGCTCAGCCCACTCTACCAGAGATAAGAACCGGCCAGCAACAGAATTAGAACATGTGTAGGCAATAGGACCACTCGGGATCCATTTACTGTGACCTGTGCTACACAGCAGGGAAGAACCCCAGGGGGAGCCCTCTTGGCCTGAACGAGGGAATACTGTTTCCATAGAGAAGGAGCATTGGCAGACCTTGTTGGGGATTTTCAGTGTAGCAAGAATGGGGTACGGTCATCTGGGAGGTTGCAGGGCAGAGCCCTGCGGAGCGGCTGCAGGGCGGAGTCCTTTGAAATAGGTCTTGTTTCAAGCTTCCTGTGTGAAAGTAAGTACCTCCCTAAGAGGCTACTGCCCACCCAGGACAGCCTCAGCTCTCAGACGGCCTGGGAGAACTGCAGCCAAGCGCCTGCTTGATTGACAGCTCCTGCCCTTTCCACAGAAAAGGCCAGGCTCAAATTGAGACTTCTGTGCCTGCAGAGTTCCAGGGTGGGGCAGCAGTCTTAATGGTGGTGCACTGAGGCTGAGGGACTTGAGGGTAATGGCAGTGGCCCCAGTCCTCCCCAGCATGGTCCCCTTGCTGCCTTTTAGAGAGGCCACAGCAGCACCTGAGCAGCCTGGAGCTGGAGAGGGATGTACTGGCTGTGGGCAGAGCTTCGGCTTCTGTCAGATCTGCAGGACAAAGGAAGCCTCGAGGACAGCAGCCCGGACAGCCGGACAACTGCAGGGTTGGAGGGAAGACACTGGAGCTGGGTCCTGGGCCACTGTCACGGAGGTGAGGAGAGGGCCATCATGACAACTGCCAGGGACATCACAGTCCAGCCGGCTGTCGGGGGGAGGAGGGGAGGGTTGGGCCTCAATTTTTCATCTCAGAGGGACAGACAGGAAGGGGCCGCCTCATCTTCCTCCCCGGCACACAGTGTGCACGCTGTGTTCACTTTCTCACCCACATACCTGCTCATACTGGCATTTACATCTTACCCATGTCAGGGGGTATTTGAGGCAGACATGTTTCTTTCCACTCTTGCCCTAATAAGGTGAGATTGGCTCTGCAAAAAGAGAAAGCAGAAGCTCAGAGAGCTTCTATAACTTTCCCAGGATCTTGCAGCTAAGAGACAGATCTGGAATTGGAACACAGAACTGGCTGACTTCCAAGTCTGGGTTCTTTCTACTGTGTACAACACAATTTTCAGTGACAACTTGGGGAATCTTTGAGACGATATTGGCCTTCTCCTTTATGCATGGTTTCTACAATCCCAAAGGGATCACGAAGATCCGTGTTTGAGTTTAATTTATAGAGGGGAAGCAGAGGAAACCACTTTGCACGTCATCATCCATAAGTAGGACTCTCAAGAGGGGCCACGGGAAATTTGGAGATACAGTAGGGAAGAGAATTTTCCTAATGGGCTTATATTCCACTGACCAGATGCAAAGACAACGGCCCCAGAGGGTGAGGCTTGGGAATGAGGAGTCTGGCTCCCCAGTCACCAGGCTACCCCTATGGGGGACTGCCACATATGTAAGGAGTAGATATTTATGGCATTAAGCCACTAGCCTTGGAAGGTTTGTTTAAGTAGTAGCATCACCCTATGAGGGGGTGAGGAGATGAGGGGATGAGGGATGAGAGGATGAGGCAGGACACAGCTACATGCCGCAGGAGTTACAAGGTGTGCACAGGGGAAGTTCCAGGGCCTGGGAATGCATACTTGGGGTTTTAGTCTGAGTGTTACAGCTTTCCCTACATCTGGTGAGAGCCCACATGAGGGGGTGGCCGGCGGGGACAAGCAGCCTGTGTGTGCTCTGCAGATATTGTGCACCCCACCCACCAGCCTCTCCACAGGCCTGGGCTGCTTGGTGCCAGTGACCTGTACCATGGCATTGAGCCATGCTGGTCTCTAGCTCCTGCACTTCTGCCATGTCTCACTGTGGGAAGACAGGGACTTCAGGCAGCTTGACACAATAGGCTGTTGTCATCTGCCCTCGCGAGCCCTTCTCTCCTGTTTCAGAGAACGACACTGCCTCAGCTTTGTGGGAGCTCGGCCTAACCTTGTGTTGAACATAAATTACTTCCTGCTTACTCCTCGGTAGTAGTCACTGCCCTAAAATGATAGGACCCTGCCGCTCAGACGCTCAAAGCGTTAGGGAGCCACCAGATATGCAGGAGTGCCCCCTTCTCCACAGTCTTGCTTTCTGTGGTTTCAGCTGCCACTGTCTTGTCGCTCTTGGGAGGGAAAAGGAGGGAGAAAAAGAGAGGAAGGCAGAAGATGCAGCCACTTAATTTTCATTATGGTATATTGCTATAATTGCTCTATTTTATTCTTACTGTTGTTAATCTCTTACTGTCTTTTATTTCTAGATTAAACATTATCACAGGTAAGTATCGTAAAGCGCTATGTATAGGGTCCACTACTGAGGTTTCAAGGGGCCTCTCCAACATTGGGGTGGGTTCAGGCTACTGTCCTTGTCTGACTTTGGTAAACATAGGCAGCATATCTGTGGGGTATATGCCTAAAAGTAGAGTTGCTATGTCATCGGTTATGCATACATTCAGCTTTAATGGTTACCAAAGAGTTTTCCAAGGTGACTGCATCGATCTGCACTGTCACCAGGCTTTGAAAGTTCCAGTGGCACTGTGTCTTGTCCAGCACTTGGTATTGCCAGATGTTTCATGTTATTGTTTTAGCCCTGCTTGAGGGTGGGGAATGAAATCTCAGTGGGCTGCCCTGCTGAATGACGCTGGTGGGCACTGTCACGGGCTTGTTAGTCATTTGGTTATCCTCAGTGCTGATTACCATTAATGTCCTGTACTGTAACTCTGTCTCATTAAAGCCCCACAGTGTGGGAGAGCCTGTGCTGAGGCGATGGGGAAGGAAATAGTGAGCAAAATGTAGTTCATTGTGCACACAATCTTACACACACACGTAAGATGCTCCCTAGGTCTCAATATGTATATTTTCTCAATACATATTAACGAGGAAATTGTGGAGATGTAAACACACACACATATTCTTGCATATGTTTGAACGTCTTTCATGAAGATAAGCAGCAACTATAATAGCTACTTGCAGAACAAGAAAGCTAAGCAATGGGAAAATGATGTAGGAAGGGAAGAGAGACTTTTAACTGCAAGACAGTTTATGTATGAATGTATGTATTAGGCGGCTAGGTAAATACTACATTTGTGATTAAACCCAGGGCCTTCACACGGAGCCACATCTCCACCTCTTTCCCGATTTTGAGCCACTTAAATTGCTAGGTTTCCAGACTTGGCTTGAACTTGCTATCCTCCTGCCTCAGCCTTCCAAGAACAGCTTTTAAGCCCTTTTAGACTCTGCTGTGACAGCAACATAAATCTTTTAACCTAAACCCAAATGTTTTAGCCTTTTAAAATCATTGTACAGACATATATAAGAAAAAAAATCAAATGTTGTTCCTGTCTACAAGACAGTTTTATGATCCAGTGGGGAAGGGTGGTGGGAGAATTATGGACACAGACGAGGAAATAATCACACCCGAGTGTCATAAATCCTGGGCATTTGGGAGAGCACACGAGGCCTGCCTGATCCCGTATTTCTCCAAGGCACTAGATTTCATGCCATTTCTCAGAAGCACTTTTGTCTAAGCGGAGACTGAGGACCAGTGGGGCTCTGTGTGGGAAAGAAAGTTGGAGTGGGGAAGATGCCTGGGTCTGAAGGTAGGGGGAGCCTGGAAAGGTGGTGGGAGCACTTTAGGTCAGGGACAGGGGTTGGGGGCGGTCAGCTGGGGCCGGAATGCCTAAGGCTTGGGAACTTTGTTAGTCCAGGTTCTCGAGAGAAACAGTACTCTCTGTCTCTCTGTCTGCCTGTCTCTCTTTTTTTCCCCTTCTCTTCCTCCCTCCCCTGTCTCTCTCTGTGTTAGTAAAAGTATATGAATGTAAAAGGCACATTGCCATAAATCCCCCTCAAAATACCCCTCCTCACTTTGAGCACACTTTCCCCATCGTTCTTGGCCCTTTCTGAAGCAGTTCTGGAAGTTCTCTTTCGTGAGTGTCTTTATTTTATTTGTAAAGATAGAATAAATCTCCATTTTTATGTTTTACTTTTTCAAGACAGGATCTCTTGCTGGATTTCCCAGACTGGCCTCAACCTTGCCATCACTCTGGCTCTGCTTTCTGAGCAGCTGGCTTCACAGGGCATGCGCCACGACCCCTGTGATGATAGGACCATGACAGTGGCTGTACCAATGAGCTTAGCAAACCCTTGAGCACTGATTTCCCAGTCACTTCCCCACAACCTTTGTAGTTTTAAAATTTTGAGATAGGGTCTATGTAAGTCACAAAGTTGCCTGGACTAGACTTAAACTTTATGTATAATAACTCATTTGACTCTCATGACCCAAGGAGAGATACTGTGATTTTATAAACATTTATTTGTCCATGTTTGCAGTCCATAATGATTATATTCCTCATGGCGAGTTGGTACATGCGCACAACACATCTTAATTCTTTTTTCATCTTCTTCCCCTCCTCTCTTTGCATGTTTTTGGACCCCTGCCTATCTGGCAAAGATCTGTCTTCCTATTTCCTATAATCTATCCTTTATTTTGCTCTTTATTTGTATTCAAGATTTCTCATTGAAGAGAAGCCATGCAGTATTTAAGCTTATGTGCCTGATTTATTTCACTTCATATCATGACCTCAAGGTGCATCCATTGTCCTACAAATGACTCAAGTTTCTCTTTCTTTATGGCAGAGTAGTACTCCACTATGTGTAAATACATTTTCTTTATCCACTCATTTGTTGATGGATGTGTAGGATGCTTTCAAGATTCAACTACCCTGCATTGTGCTGCTATAAACACATATATGCCTGTATCGCTGCAATCTCATGACTTTAACTCATCCGGGAAGGTACATAGACATAGAATAGCTGGGTCAAATGTATTTTTTTGTATTTCAGTTTTCAAGAAACCTCCATATTGATTTCCATAGTGGTTGTGCTAGTTTACGTTCTCACTGAGAATGTAGATGGGCTCCTTTTTACCTACTCTTCCCCAGCATTTGTTGTTCTGAGTTATTGTTGACAGCCATGCTTTCTGGAGTAAGGCATAATCTCAGTGTTGCTCTAATTTGAATTTCTCTAATGGCTTCTTCTAAGTGTCTGTTCATTCCAGTTACCCATTTCTTGATGGGGTATTGTGTTTGGTGTGAGGGGTTTAATATTTTTCAGCTCTATATATTTTCTAAATATTAGTCCTCTGAGGAACAGCTGGAAATTTTTTTTCCTATTCTATAGGTTGTTTCTTCACTCTTTTGGTTGTTTCCACTGTTGTGCAGAAGTTTTTAAATTTGATATGATCCTGTTTACTGATTCTTGATGTTGTTGCTCATGCAGCTGGGATTCTGTTCAGAAAACCTTCCCCTCTGCCTTAGTCTTCAAGAGTTATGGCCATTTTATTATTTTACCTTCCAGTAGATTAACTGGCTCTGCTTTAACACTTAGACCTTTGTTCCATTTTGATTGTAGTTTAGAACATGGAAAGATATGGATCTCAATTTAATCTGTGACATGTGGATAGCCAGTTTTCCTAGCATCATTTATTAAAGAGGCTATATTTCCTCCAGTGTGTGTTTTTGACCCTTGTCAAAAATCAGATAGCTGAATGTGCCTGGGATGTTTCTGCATCCTTCGTTCTGTTCCACTGACCCACATAGCTGTGTTTATGCCATTACCATGCTGTTTTTTTTTTTTTATCACTGTATCTTTGTACTGTAACTTGAAATTTGGGATTGTGATGCCTCCTGCTCTATGCTAGTTGCCCAGGATTGCTTTTGTTATTCTAGGTCTCTTCTGACTCCATATAAATTTTTGAATTGTTTTTTCTAGTTCTGTGAGGTTACTGCTGGTATTTTGATTGGAGTTGCATTAAATCTATCTATCAGTTTTGGAAGTTATGGCCATTTTGGCAATCTTCATACCGCCTATGGAACAGGTGATATTTTCCCATTTTCTTATGTCCTTCTCAATCTTTTTTTTCAGAGTACTATAGTTTTGGATGTAAATGTCTTTCATTTCCTTAGTTATGTTAATTCCTAAGTATTTCATTTTTCTTTTTTCCCTCAACTTATTTTGTGTTAGTACATGTTTGTAGTATGTAATGATCACATTCTTGGTGAACATACATACACATAACACATCTTAATTTTTTCTTCATCTCCTTTCCCTCTTCCATTTTTCCCCTCCTTCCATCTCTTGGCTGCTTTTCCATTTGCAAATGCTATTGTGAATGGTATTATTTTCCTAATTTCCCTCTCAGTCGGTTCATTATTGATGTGCACAAAGGCTATGATTTTTGTGTGCTGATTTTGCAACCCGCTACACTGCTTAGTTTGGCTATTAATTCTACAAGTCTTTGGGTGGAATGTTTTGAGTCTTCTATGTAAGCAATCATGTTGTCTGCAAATAATGATAATTTGACCTCATCCTTTCCTATACTCTTGAGTATCTCTAGTTGTGCTGTCGTGGCTGCCCCAATGATCCAAATATAGTCGAGCGATTTACCTTTTGTGGTCATTTTAACTCTGAGGAAGAGCCAGAAGTCACACGGTGCCAGCTCTGGTGAATAAGGTGGATGAGGACACACCGTGATGTGCTGGGAGCTTGCCCTTTCATTGGTACTCAGCAGTAGAATTCACCATAGTTCTGACCACATCTCAGGGAGACACTCTTGCAAGGGGGAGATCATACCTCATATATACACTTTGATCACATGCACAGGATTATAGAGGCTAAACTGCCCCTATGACCTTTCATCTGTGAACCAGACAACCAGGACAGCTGGTGGTATAAATCCCACTCAGGGCCCAACAGCTGTGTCATATGGGCTGAGGCAGGGGCGAGGTGGCAGGACACAGCTCCATGGAGGTCTCAGAGTCGGAAGGCCTGAGAACCAGGAACTCCGTTGTCCAAGGAGAAGACAGATGCTGTCACTCCAGAAAAGAATGCATCTGGCCTTCCTCTGTCCTTTGCTTCTCTCCAAGGCTCTTCAGGATTAGAAGTTGCTCACCCACACTGGTGAGGACTCAGTCCGATGCTTCAAATGCTAATCTCTTACAGAAGCAGCCTCACACACGTGGCCGGAAACAATGCGTCTCCAGCCATCTGGAACCCTCAGGCCAGTCAGCACAGAAAATCCACCTCCCCGGGGGACTGCTTTGGGTGCTTAAACAAGAGAGTAGAAAAACCAGATTTTGCATTTTAGAAAGACCATTCTGGTGGAGAGAGAATAGATTTTAGGTGCCCAGGATGGAGGAGACCCTAGAAAGTGTGACTTCATGGGTGAGAAACTGGGCTTTGGAGTCAAATCCACCAAATGAGCTCCCTCATAGAATTATTAGGAAAGCAAAATAGAAAATCTCACAGTGTCATCATCATGGTGACTAACACAGGTTAAACGTTCGATAAATATTTGCTATTATTATCATATCCTGAGTCTCACCTCTTACCTTAATCTCTCCTTCAATGGTTCTAAGCCCAATCACATGGTCTTCTACCCAGGACATCCAAGTCAACCTCCTAATGGCTTTGCCCACTACCTTACCTGTCCCTGTCCCTCTATTCTTCACACAGCAGCTGGAGTGAGTCTTCCATGGTGTGATTCATACACAAAGCTGAACTGTCTTTGTATGTGAAGAACTACAAAAAGACTGAAACCCCAGCAGAAAAATGGGCAAAGGGAATAGAGACAATTCAGTGAAGTAGAATACTACTGGCTCTGAAGCATTACAAATAACTGTTCAACCTCATCTGTAATAAAAGATAAGCAAATTAAAGCCAGTTTTTTCACCTAGCAGATTGGCAAAGACCAAAGAGTTTGGTAATGGCCTGTTTGATAAATGCAAGGAATAGGGTGCTGATACGATGATGACTTGTTACTACTCTGATGGAAGGCAGTCTGGACTCACCTGTCAAAATGGCAAGTGATAAAACTTTTACTATTGTCATGTACGGTACCTTATTTTTCTTCTTTTCTTCTGTGTGGTACTGGGGATCAAATCTGATCATTTAATTTCTATGAATTTAACCTATAGCTATATGGAAAAAACTATAGCAATGTTATGAACTTCAGCAATGCTTGCAGTAGCAGGATATGATCAACCCTAGACTGCCTCTTGACCTCATTTTATTCCCCTTGATTACTGAACTCAATCTACTCTGACAAACTGTTCTTTTCTTTCTTTCCTTTTTTTTTTCCTTGTAGCCCAGGTTGGCCTTGCAATCCCCTGCCTCAGCCTCCCAAATGCTGGGATTCCAGGTATGTGCCACCGCACCCAGCAGTCACAGAAGGCCTAGCTGAGGAAGTGACTCTTGAACAAGAGCTGAAGAGAGGGTCTGAAGCATTGGCGGTGTGAAGGAACAGCATTCGAGGCGCAAGGAATGGAATTTGAGGCTGAGAGAAGGGCATTTGCAGAAGCAACCTGGTATGCTGGGAGAACAAGGAACTCCTCTCCTCTCTGGTGAGCGGCTGTGAACCTGCTCCCACGCGGGTTGAGAATCAAACATCTCATGTCGGCCCCGTCCCCCGTCCCATGTGTCGTCCCTCGTCCCCTCCCCCTGCTTAGCAAATGGGAGCCAGTGAACTGGACATCTTGTGAAAGATTGGCTATGTTGTTTTGTATGAACTCTCTGTATACAAAGATGTGGACAACCATTTGGAAGAAAACAAGAGACAATATGATAGATAGTGAAGATCTCTTGTTGTCTAGCTTTGAGATTTATGCTTTCTTATGTCCCATTTTGTTCTGTTTTGTTTTGTTAAACTTTACCCCCTTTAAAATAAAAAAAATAAAAAATAAAAAGGAATGAGTGTGTATCTTGGTTCTTCCCGGGTTTAATACATGTTACCTGCCCCCCCCAAATCTCGGATATTGGACTCTATTGTCTAATTCATCGCTGTTAGTTTTTTAAAAATATATATATTTGAATGGCCCTGAGATTTATTTTGAGATTATAATACACAATATAGGTGTGCAAAATTTGGGGCTATATGTGACCACCCTTTTATCTCATTCCAGCTGCAAGATCAGGGGCCTGCAAGAATACCCTCAGTTTCAGTAACTCACTGGAAGCACTCCTGGAACTCATTGAAAGCAGTTACGCTCATAGTTATGATTTAGTGCAATGAAGGATACAGATTAAAATTAACAGGGGAGGAGGACAGGGACCAGAGTCAGGAACATTCGAGCCTGAACTCCTTGTTCTCCTTTTCCAGTGAAGTCATGGTACTGTCACTCTTTCTACAAACAATTGCTTTTTAGCTGAGGGGAGACCTTTTGTTGGGCCAATTTACTGAGACCTGGATTCAAAATAAAAAATAAAAAGGAATGGATGTGTTGTTGGGATGACCATTCCTTGTTAAACTGACAGAGTGAAGAGTGACTTAAAAGAACAGATAGCAGGGCCGGGGATGTAGCTCAGCAGTGCAGCACCTGCCTGGCAAGCACGAGGCCCTGAGTTTGGTTCCCGGTACAAAAAAAGAAATAGTAAAAAAAAAAAAAAAAAAGACCAAAAAAAGACCCTATTAAAAAAAAAAAGGATAGCAAAAGCTGGTTTCTCCCAAACTAGTGTCATTGTGCTAGTCGAGGTAAGTCAGTCAGCAAATCATGACCATGTGATTCATTTTAAGACACACGATTAAGAGATAACCTGTGAAACTACTGCAGCTCTTCCAGTTGTGTATTCACAGGACTGGCTGAGGTGCATAAAATTAAAACTTCTATTAAAAAACAATCAGCCAAGGCCAATATTGGGGAGGACTGGTGGATGCAGCAGCCTGGGAGAAGCCCTCTTTCTCCACCCCTGACCTCTGCACATGTTGCCTCTGGAAGGCTGTGTGCTTAGAAATACTGATGCCTGGTGGGCTTTGACCTCTTCTTAGAATTCCACACTACGTTCCTTTGGAAAACCTGCAGCCAGCCAGGGCACCTGTCATGTTGCCAGAGGTGCTCTGATGAGAATGGGAGGGGTTGCAGCCAGGGTGGGAGCAGCAGACACTAAGTCTCCATGGGGAGGACAGTGACTGCATGGTGGCCAATGTCCATGACAAGGTTGGGGACCAGGGGTGGGTGGGTCTCTTGGGAAGACAGCTCTGATGTAAGGTGTGCGTAACCAGTGAAGTCCCTCAGGCCCTTATTTAAACCTTTTGTATTGAGGGCGCTGGGAAAACGAGCAACCAGCCTGCTGCCCTGGTAAGCAGCTGTGAGCCTACTGGCGCGAGGGCTGAGAATCAAACATCCCATCTCCTCCCCGCCCCGCATTAGCAAGTGGGATCCAGAGATCTGAGCATCTCTTGGGAGGTTGAACATATGTAATATAGCAAATAAGGGGGATTTCCCTCTACCATCTCTTTGAAGGCAAATATTTTTATCGCTGTTTTGCAATTAATGGTATTGCTCTATTCAATATTCTGTTTTAATAAGTTCTATAATATTCTGTATTTCCTTTGCTTTTTCTATATCTGATTGAAAGAACAACTATTGTGAAGATAACAAGATATACTATGGTACCTATTACTGTTATCCCGGTAACCTGCTGTGAAGTTCTGTACCAGTTTCACCACACTGTCTCACTTGGCTTTACTCCATCCTGTTCTGTTGTATTTTACTACCTTCAAATTAATAAAAAAAATTTTTTAAAAAGAAACACATTTAACTTGAAAGGAAATTTATAGACTGAAAATCAAAGGAGGGAAAACAATTGTTCCATACAACAGGAGATCAGAAAAAAAGCAAGGGTAACTTGCCCATCAACCACAGAATGGATAAGAAAGATGTGGTGTTTTTGTACTATGGAAAGCTACCCAACTATAAAGTAGAATAATCTTAAGGCTCTTGTAAGTAAATGGATGCAGCTGGAGATCATGTCCATGGGTGAAACAGTTTGAACTTGTACGAGTGAACCCTAGCATAAAAAACAGAAGGAGTTAGAGGAATCAAAAAAGCACAATGTATATCATAAAAGTGATAGGGGAGGAAACACTTGGGAGGAGAAGGTAGTGACACTGTTAACTTCTTACTGTCTTGGCTTAAACTCTGGTATTGTTTTCACAATTTTGTTAGACTTGGTTTTGTTCTGTCTTGTTTTGTTAGATTTTACTGTGTCTGATGGTATGGGCAGCTATTTTGAACATAATGGGATGTATTATGGTATTCATGGTTGGTTTCCTATTATCTTGTTTTGAAGTCCTATAATATTTTCATTTGTTTGTTTAATCAGTTATATTCTCTTGTGTTTTGTTTGATTTTATTATGTGTGATAGTATGGATAACTGTTTTGAAGAAAACGAGACATTATAGAGACCATTGTTCATTTCCTATTATCTGGTGTTGAAGTCCTGTAATGCTTTCATTCTTTTGATTGGTTTTATACTATTTTGTTATGTTTGATATTGTTGTGTGTAAAGATATGGACAACTATTTCAAAGAAAGCAAGAGACATTATGGTAGCCACTGTTGATTTCCTGTTTTGAAGTCCTATGTTGCTTGCATTGTTCTATTCTGATTTACTTTGTTCTGTTTTGTTTTATTCTTTTTAAAATTAAAAAAAGCAAAACCAAAAAAAACCCTTTTGTATCTTGTGTTGCTATGGTTTATATCCAGATGTCCCCCCAAAGCCTCATGTGCTCACAGATGGGGATTTGGGGAGGTGATTGATCATGGGGGCAGGATACTAATCAATGGATTAGCCCACTGATGAGTTTACAGTTAAATTTGGTGGAGGGAGGTGAAGTCTGGGTTGTATGAGGTGGGACACCGGGGCAGGGACTGGAGGAGTATAGCTCTCTCCTTCCTCTCTTGATCTTTCCTGCCTGCCAAACCATGAACTGTTCCTCCTGTGCCAAACCCTTCTGCCATGGTGCCCTAGAGGTAGCGATTACTCTTTGCAGTTCAGGCATAACCTATTAAAATACAGCCTTCTTTGAGTAGGTTTATGGGCAGGAGCTAATAATATTTCCAAATGTAGAATACATGCTAAAATCCACTTAAATTGACCATTCACTAGGCTTCCAGTATAAATATAGAGTAGAAATCTTTTTTTGTTTTGTTTTGTTTTCTAGTATCCTGTACTGTTTCAAATGGTCATCTTCTGTGGCCTTGGCAGTCTCACTAATTGTTATTTGAAATGTGTAATCAATATTGTTGGATAGGAAAATTGACATGCCTTCTGTTTCATACCAGCCGCAGTGTCTATCCCCATGATACATTTAAGTAAAGGAGGCATAATCACTTTACACAAATTCCATTCAAACATTCTAATTTTTATCCGAATGTTCACTTTAATCTCATGAAACACTGCATTCCCATATCCTCATAATCTGACTTCAGTCCCCATTAGGACTTCACCAAAGGTTTTAGAACCACATTATATTGTTCAAGAAATACCAGTAGCTGGGTGTAATGGTGGATGGCTATAATCCCAGTGCTTGAGAAGCTGAGGCAACAGGATTGCCACAGGTTTGAGGCCAGCCTGGACTCCATAGTGAGTGCAAAGCCAGGCTGAACTACATAGCAAGACCTTGTAAAAAAAGCAATAAAAAACAAACAAAATACCGGAAGTATCATTTATCATTTTACCTGAAAGTATGTATGACTCTCTGGAACTCCAGCTAGTGGTTGAGTCAAGGAATCTTACCTTTTTAAACAATCCTTGCGAGTTAGCTCAACAGCATAAGTACCTGCCTGGCAAGCTTGAGGTCATGAGTGTACAAAGTCATGAGTTCAATCCCTGGGACCAAACAAAACAAACAAATGAACAAAAAGCAATTCTTACATGAATTAACATAAAACTATTGCTCCAAATGATTTAAGGTTAAGATTCTTGTTGCCATCTTTCATTTCTGGCTTTTAAAATTCTTTCAAACAAGGGTAAATAGAGTATATTTGAGTCTCAATGCTTTATCGTCAGGTCCCCTATTCGTCTCTTTAACCTTCAATGATGTTGTATTAAAGCCTTTATTTTGTCTACGTCAGTCCTCACTTTATGAATCTCTTAATATCTGTTTAAGATTTTTAAATCTCTTTTTTTTTTACCTTTGTCTTTCCCTATTCACTTCCAAATCACTCAAATTTTCCAACCTTTTGATGTTTCAGCATAACTTTTCCTTTGGCCATCTCTGGGGCTAGAGCTATTGCTTGGATTTGGAAACAAAAACTTGGCTCATGCCATCTCAGGAACCAACCAACAATCTATGTTAATAAATGTAATAACCAAGAAATTGTATATTTAACTTGTTTCTTGTTACTTTGAGTTTCCTTATGTGTCTAATAAGCCAGTGGATTCATTATTTCTAAATTCCATTGGTAACTTTTATCTCCAGGAGGTCATTGCACGTTGTCTGCAGCTCCATATTTTAGGTGACTCAGGGGCCACCTAAACTCAAAAACTCATCAGCTCCCGTCTTCTCATCTTTCCTCTTCTCGATCCATAATGAGTTAGGGTTATTCTATCAAATTCTATCAAATTCTGAAACCAACTCCAAGGCTTGGGACTCCCCAAGACTAGTCTAAGTTTCAAAAATAAAATATATATTAATATATATAGATATATATAGACATAGAAACCTGTATCTATATATTTTTTTAAAACACAGCTTTATTGTCTTTCAATAAATGAACACATGTCCTTTTATAGGAATAAAACAAACAATATAGTGAGGTAAAATAAGAACAAAATTAGGCCAAACTCAATCATTATGTGATAATAATGATTAATACATGTCCTTATAGGTGTTTATTATATGATTGTAATATGATTAATACATGTCCTTACAGACATCTTTCATTGCTGTTTATGCACATAATAGAGATAGAGTAATACTGTTAGGATCTCCAAATAATTCCAAATGGGTTGCCAATGAGCCCACTCCTCAAAAGAAGTTTTATAGAGCAAAATCATGAAGCAGGTACAATATGTGTCAAAATTATGATCAACCAATAAGACTGCAAGTGTAATTGTTTAGGTAATATTGACCCAATGGCATATGGTTGACATCATTAAATTTGGCTGATAGTCTGTAGTCTTAGTTTTGTCTTTAGTGTTAGTAGTCTTAGTTTTAGTCTTTGTGATTTTTGTCTTAGTAGTCTTAATCTTAGTCCCAATCTTAGTTTTAGTCTTGGTTTTAGTCTTAGTGGGCAGTAGAGGATGGCCCACCCCTCACAAGATAATGGGAAATTTCAAAGGGTGATACCAATAATCCCAAACCTCCATTTACCCCTTAAGACAGTAATTTTATACAAATGGAATTGTGAGAGAAAGAGAGAGAGAGAGAGGAAACTAATCCTCTATGCTTCTAACTTCATCAGCCAGGCATGTGAATCAAACCAATAAAAATACAGATTAATAAGATTAAAACAAAGCTTTAGTTCTGAACTTACATGGAGTTTCACTAGGAAAAGAGCCAAGGTGGTTAGTTGATTGAGACTTCTATACCACTTGAAACGAAACAAAGAAAAAGGGGTTTGGAACCTCTGGGTAAAGGAAGAAAGTTATTGGAAGGAAATATATTGAAGGAAATGTGTAGTTATAAATGTCTTTTTATATGGATAGTTCTTTCAGATGCTAACAATTGTATCTAGCTTACTTCCTCTAAGGAGATACTTTTTACAAAGTTAAATTTCCTTTGTAAATATAAATTTTCTTTACAAAAGGGGGAATTTTATACCAACTTTTAAAGTAGTAGGGGATGGTAAAGAGCTTTACCTAAGTCTGCTGTTTCTCAGTTGCTTCAGCTCAAAATAATCCGTAAGCTAAAGAGGCATTTTGGGAGGTGGGATATTCTGGCATCCTTCAGAATCATACTATATATATATTATTCTGCAACTTGCTTTTTTCTCACCACACAGTGTTTCTGATGCCATCCATGTCAGTGTGTTTAGCTATAATTCATTTTTTTCACTGCTGTGTTTATTTGTGTATTGCATTGTTGATAGACAATTGAAATCATTTCTACTTTCTTGGTTTTACAGACAGGGTGGATATAAACACATGTGTAAGAATTTTTCTTGAAAACATGCCCAGGAGTGGAACTGCTTGGTCACAAGACATACACATCCTCAGCCTATCAGATCATGGCATTTCTCCCCAAAATTGATCGTGCAGCTTCCATTCCTGAGACAGGGCAACTGGCAGGACTTTGAAGGAGTTGCCTGGTAAAAAGCAAGTGGGCAGCAGCATTTTCAGCAATAATGGTGGGGGAGCAAATGGTTAATCAAAGGAACAAGGGACTGTTGCAGTGAACCTGTCACCACCAAAGAACTGAGTGGCACTCAGGGAGGTGGAGGGAGCCAGTTGATTATGCCACCAGACTCAGAGGACCTCCGTGCCCCGAAGTCTGAGCCCTGAGTGTCTCTGGTTGTTTCTTTATACAGGGTTTTTAGGTGGGAACACGTAGGCTGAGTTAAAAGAGTAGAACAGGGCGTAGTTAGTTGTTGCATGGTAAACAGGCATTTGGGTCTTAAATTTCAGTTTCCCAAAGTTTTGTTCTCCTCACCAGCACTACACTTGAGAAGGAAACAAATGTTTAATCAATGAAGCACACAGATATATTCCCTGAGATAAGGAGGCAGGTTGTTCAGAAAAAGGGTATGAGACCATATAAATATAAATATAAATATAAATATAAATATAAATATAAATAATATAAATATAAATATAAATATAAATATAAATATAAATATAAATATAAATATAAATAGGTTGCCTTTTGTCCAAAGAAGCCCTGTCCAAAGAAGCCTCTTATTATACATTTTTATTTTTGCTTTAGAACTAGTCTATGTCTGATATCTGTCTTACTTGGGGCTAAAGACTCATGTAAACTAGTGATAGTCCCACTAACAGTTTATCAGTGTTCCGTCTTAGTTACTTTTCTCTTGTTGCTGAGACAAAATACCCAACATCCAAAGTTCACAGGGGAAATGTTTATTTAGCTCACAGTTTGTAGAAGTTTCAGTCCGTAACCTGCTGACTCCAAGGCAGAGAGGCACATGGCAGAGGGCAACAGTTCACAGTGGTGGAAAACAGCAAAGGCTACAAGAGATAGACGAGACTCTCTCCCCCTTATATTGTTAAGTAGGCTTCCACGCTCAGAGGGTAGATGTAGCATATGCAATTTTAATTCCAGCACTGGACCATGAATCAATCACAAACTCTGGATTCAACCACCTTTGAAAAGCACCCCACCCACAATGGCTGCATGAGGCTTTGGGGAGACATCCAGACACAAAACATAACATGTTCCAATGAGTGTATATTCCCACTGCTACTTGATATTCTAAATGCTTGTATCTTTGTGTACCACCATGTTATTCAAGTAAAAATTTAAACTTATTGTAGATTCTGTCAAATTGTTCCTTAGAAAGATTTTACCAATTTCTCTTCTGAATAGCAATACATGAACATCTTTTTCTTTAATTTTTAACTTCTTACCTATTTTATTTTTTGTTGTGCCAGGGATTGAACTCAGGGTCTTATGCATGCTAAGCAAGTGCTTTACTACTGAGCTATATCTGCAGCTCATTACCAATAGTAATTTTAACATTTGTCAAAGGAAAAGGTAAATAAGTTATCTAATTGTATTTTGCTTTGGGGGGGAGGGGTATTGAATTCATGATCTCCCACTCACCAGGCAGTGCATTCTTTCTTTACCAGAGAAATTAGTTTGAATACTTTCTGCCTCTGTACTTCTCCTTATATAAAATATCTTTTCATATAAAATTGTTTGTAGATCCAAGACCAGAAGCATAAGTATAGGGCATCAAGTAATAAAAACTTTCCACGCAGATTAGAGAGAGATGGTTCTATGTAGGAAAGAAGACAAAATTAACTCTTGAGATTTTATTATTTCAATTGTACTAAGGTTCTTTCACTCCGATAATTGAAAGGAAACTGCAGATATAATATTAGATTTTGACAGAGTATCAAATTAAATTTTGTTTTCTTTGTATGAATCTTAGAAATCATACAGCACAGAATTAGAAAGATGTTTAAAAATAGCATTTACATAATTGGATTTGCTGTGAATACATCTACAAATAACCATGCT
The DNA here is from genome assembly GCA_004027295.1 of Dolichotis patagonum. Classification (NCBI taxonomy): domain Eukaryota; kingdom Metazoa; phylum Chordata; class Mammalia; order Rodentia; family Caviidae; genus Dolichotis; species Dolichotis patagonum. The sequence continues at coordinate 42,745 of PVJX010009865.1, forward strand.
GGGCTTGTTCATTTTATTCAATGAGCTCAAAATAATATCGTTTTAAAATATTTTATGATAAAAAACCCTGCAACTGCAGGAAGATAAACCATCTTTGCAAGGTCACAGCAAGTGAATATGAAGGTCAAGAGTAAAATTAATTTTTAGAGCATTATTATGGCCCAAACTCTTCAAACCCCCTGCAAGTTCTTTTACTCATTAGGAATTAACGTGTTTCACAGATGAAAGCTTCCATCCAAAGAATTGTTAAAATACAAAACAAAAACATTAGCATCGCGAGTTTCTAGGGTGTTGAAAGCTAAGTGTTTTAATGGTAAAATCCTTGACATTTAAAAGTCTTGAGAGCCAAGCCTACTGAAAGCCAACTAACATGCAAATTATAACAATTTATTTCTCTCAGGCCTTGGCATGCTTCTTTTGGGTGCCAGAAGTAGAGTGAGATATTTGAGATTCAAACTCTTTAGAAACGTGTATAATTTAAAACTATATTCCCTGTGGGAAAATGTCCTCGCATTCTTTTTCCTTTTTCTTCTCCTAAGAAGTAACCCAACTTCACACTGACTTGGGGTCGGTGTGGAGGCATCAGCTCTGAAGAAAGTCCATTACTTTGCTCACTTACCTTTCCTGTTCTCATGTCCAGATGATCAGTGCCTTTCTCCTGTCTTCCTTCATCATAAGTTGTTGAGATACAGTTTTAGTGCCAATAATTAAAGAGTGAGGAGAAGAGGCAATAGGATGGTCAATTTAAACTGCAAAGTTAACATTTAGCAATAATGTTCTCTATTGAAAATTGCTTAATGTTAAGCATCTTGGAATTTGGACCAGAAGGACGTGGTAGGGAATATGTTAAGTTCCTTCAAGGAATTTAACCCTCATTGCTGAGGGATGAAAAGCTGAACCATAGCTTCTCTTTCTTTTGTCTTCTCATCCCCAATACTAAAAGAGTTTGCAGGATAAAAATCTATGTTAAATTGAGAGCCTTCCCAATTTGAGTCTTTCACAGTGTATCTTTTTCATCACCATTTCATACTCAGAGTTTTGGGGGATTCAGGCCTCAAAAAAGTTACATCAAAATAGCAAAACTGGAAATCATTGTAAAAAATCTAAAATACATGTAGGAGAGAAGAAATTTTTTTTTTACCCTCACCTGATTGGTTCATAATTGAGGTCCCTGTAACAAAATACAGATTAGGAAGAGAAAATATACATATACAGAATGGAGCAATATTCAGTCATAAAAGAACAAAGTCATGTCTTTATAGCAAAATGGATGGAATTGGAGACATGATATTAAGTGAAATAAGCCAGACTGAGAAAGAAATGTAGGTGTAATCTAGGGGAAAAGAAGATAAAAATAGAAGGGAGACTGTTAGACAGGAGGAGTAGAACCAAAGAAAGAGAGAGGACACAATCAAATTACATTGCATGCATGAACGAAAATGTCACAGTGAGACCAGTATGCTCAGAGAGAGAGAGAGAGAGAGAGAGAGAGAGAGAGAGAGAGAAAGCTTCCAAATGTAAGCATTATAGTTTATGGAACCTGGGAGCCTTTGGAAATGAAGACCCAAAGGAATGGGTAATCCTGTGTAATTCTCTATGTGGGACTGATGGAAGAGTGTGCAGTTGTGCAGAAGTACAATTGGTCAAAAGGGTAAGTAGTGGTATTTATCATGGAGGAAATCTAGCAAAGCCTGTTTTGATTTTTCTCTATGACCCTGTGTTTTCAAATAGAAAACATTCATTTTCTCTGGGGATAGGGTTGGTCACCTCCAGAATGAAGATTTTGTGGCCTGCTTTGAGGAAAATGTTGAGAGGAAGGTGAGAGTGACATTCTGGCTTCTGCCGATTTATCAAAAGCTATGATGCCATATTTTGGGATAGTGTGTCCTGAAGCTCATCAAGAGGGAAGTAGTTAAAAAACAACACTGGAATAAAACAACTCTGGCATGTATTCCCAGCACTGAATTCCTCTCTCTTTCCTTCCTTCCTTTCCTGACTGTTTACCCAGGCCCTTGTGTGTGCTCATCAGCTTTGAGAGCGTAGCATTGGAAAAGTTTCCCTGATCCTACGAAGCCTTCTACTAACAGGGTGTGTAAGTGCTATTAAGAAAATAACAAGGATGTGATTGAAAGTCAAAACAGGCAATCTCCAAGTAGATGTTATTTGAATTGAAACCTGAATGCCGAAAAAAAGAGCCAGTGAGGAAAATAAGCTAAGAAAAGTTTGAGATAGTTCCTACCATTTTTGCTAGACGATCCAAGTAAAAATAAAAAGCTTGATGTGTCTGACAGAAAGAGAGTACACTGTAGCTAAAGTAGAATGATGGAAGGCAACTGAAGAGGCCAGGAGCAGGAAGCGAACTAGACCACACCAAGCCTTCCAGGCTACAATCAGAAGTTCAAGTGCTGTTCTAAGAGTGGTGGAAAGCCATTGGGGGCTTTAAACCTTGCATGACTGATTCATCATTTTGAAAGCTTATTCGGGCTATTCTTTGGAGGCAAGCAAAGGGCTTGGTTAGGAGTCTAGGATAAGATGGAGGCCTTTAGTAAAGCAGCGGCAATGGAGGTGAAAACTAGATTGAAGACAGGTTTTATGAATAAACTTGTCTGACTTGACTTGTTAATATACTAGCAATGGGAGGGTGTGAAGGGAAGGGAGAAATCCAGGTGATTCCTGGGGATTTTGACTTGAGCATCTGGGTTAGATAGTACTGACATTTACTGAGACAGAAGATGAAAGGACAGAATTATTTAGATTTTGAAATCTCTATTACAGATCCAAGTGTTAAGCAAGCAATTACGTGAATCTGAAGTGTGTTTGAGGCATTGGGCAGGAGAGTAAATTTGGGAACGACCACACACAGATAGCATTCAAAGTCATAGGAAAGAAGACATCATCTGGTTAGAGAATAGTGCAAGTCCTAGGCTTTTACAGGTCAGGTAAAAGCAATAAAGCCAGAGAAATATTTGGCCAGGAAAGTAAGAGGAAGTTCAGGAAAGTAAAGAATGTTTTAAGACGTGGTTGGTTGTACAGAAGGCTGAGAGGATGAGCTCTTACTGTGTGACTGAGTAAATTGCTTCATCTGTCTACATCCAATTTCTTCATCTATAAGATGTGAACAAAAATAGTACCATGCTTGTATAGTGTTGTTAGGGGTATTAAAAAAACATAATGTATGTGATGTTCTATGTGCTTGGCATGTAATAAGTGATAAATGGTAGCTATTATTAGTCTATTGCTGTTGAGCTCTGAAACCTATAAGGGGAAATATAAATATGTCAGGGGAAAGCATATATATTTACAGAAAAGTTCTGAATAGCAAATACCCAATTTTATCACATCTTGTACATCATTCTTTAATGTTGCTTTTAGTTGTTGTGTCTTTTTAGTTCTTCTGGAGGCAGGGCTTAAGACATGAGAATTCCTTCCTTTCTGGATAGTCAAAAGTTGCTATGACAACTGGCTGGAAATGAAAGTCCTCTGCTTTATTTATTTATATGAGGGTGATGTGCTACAGAAAGAGGGAAATGTGACTGCCATAAATGTTGCCTCACAAACCTTCAGAAAGAGGACACATAGAGGCCCTGTTTGCTCACATCCTGTCAGTGTCCTTTATTATTTATATACAATGTACCGTCTTCTTTTTCCACAAGGCATTTGAGGTTTTAGATACTAACACACACAAGGCGAGGCAGTTAAAATAAATCAGATATTAAATACTATTTGGAAGAGAAGTCACATTTATCAAAAAACATAAACATAACAAAACAGTTAATGATCCTGTGCAACAAAAAAATTTCACTCCACGTATTTTGGAATATGAAGAAATGGGAAAACAGTGGTTTTAGGAGTTCTCAAAAGTCTGCTTAGAAATCTCAGATATGTCTGTTAGGAAGAACTTTTTAATGTATGGTCATGCATCACCAACAATGGGGATACAATCTAAAAAAAATGTGTCTCTGAACATTTTTGTTGTGCAAACACTGTAGCGTGTAGTTACACAAGCCTGGATGGTGTAACCTTCTACACACTTGGCTCCATGGGATCTCCATGGGATACGTGGTCCACACTGACGGAAATGTCACTGTGTAGCCCATGTCTGTGTGTTGGTACTTTGAATTACAACTGATATTTGCTGATATTTGCATGCTACTTCACAGTTACAAAGCATCTTCATGCGTTATTGAAGGTGGCATTATTTCGTCTCGGCCTTTCAGGCTAAGATCAAGTGCAGAAGGTGCATTATTATTATTATTATTATTATTATTATTATTTCCCATAACCACTGTAACCCAGATAGAGAACTTGAATCACCTGTTCTTTTCCAAATACAGATAACCTTTATTGATAGATAAGATATATAATCACTTCATGATATATTCTTTCATTTCCAAAACCATACTCTTTGTAATAATATATCAAGAAGCAACTGGTTTAATTGCCTTTTCTTTTTCATTTTGAGACAAAGTTTTGCTATGACTTCAGGATGGCTTGAACTCACTTTGTAGCCCAGGTTGACCTCAAACTCAGAACAATGCTCCTGCCTCAGCATCCCAAGTGCTGGGATTATGGACATGCACCAAAAATTTTTGAAATACTTTATGAAACTTAACATTTTCAAAAGCACATGAAATTTGCTTATAAATTTTAAGAAATAACTATGAAACTAACCTCCATGTAGTATGAAAATCAATATATAGAACCCTCCTGGAACTCTAGAACAAAAGTGCCCCCATTCCCTGTTTTCTTTTTTCTCTTGAGGCAGGATATCACTACGCAGTTCAGGCTGACTTCAAACTCACAGCGATCCTCTTGCCTCAACCTTCCAAGTGCTGGGATTACAGGAGAGTGCCACCACACCCATCAGCAATTCTTCATTTTTTGTCTCAGGATCTTTTTATACTTTTAAAAATTATTTAAAAATTTTTTTTTAAATTTTATTTTAAAAGGGAGTAGAATTAAACACAACAAAACAGAATAGAATGGGACATAAGAAAGCATAAATTTCAAAAATAAGACAACCAGAGATCTTCACTATCTGTCATATTGTCTCCTATTTTCTTCCAAATGGTTGTCCTTATCTTTGCATATGGGGAGCTCATACTAAATAACATAGCCAATCTTTTCACAAGATGTGTAGTTCACTGGTTCCCACTTGCTAAGCAGGGGGGAGGGGGTGGGGGGATACAGGACGGAGGACAGGATGACATGAGATGTCTGATTCTCAGCCCACATGCTGCAGGATCACAGCCACCCCCTAGAGAGGGGAGGAGTTCCTTGTTCTCCTGGCACCCCAAGTCAACCACACAGTGCAGGTCCCAAAGTGCCAGGGTCTCTCTCCTTCAGGCTGCCAAAAGTCTGCCACACTCACAGCCGCCCCCAAGAGAGGGGAGGAGCTCCTTGTTCTCCCGGCACCCCGAGTCAACCACGTGGTGCAGGTCCCGAGGCACCAGGGTCTCTCCCCTGCAGGCCCCCTAAAGTCCGCCATACTCACCTGCTATTTCTTTCTGATGAATTGACCATTCTGTTTCCAAAGTTCTGAAATGGCCAACAGACCAGAGAAAGAATTCTCTTTAGGCTCCTGTTTGAAACCAGCAGCTACCGCAATCTGCAGGCCTTGCTTCAGGGCCACTTGAAAATTATTGAGTTTCCTGATGAGTTTATGCTTATATGGCTTCTATTGGGAAATATTTTCATTATTAAAAATTAAAACTGAGAATTTATAAAAATATTGAGTCATTTTAAAATAATAATTGACTTACCACGTTAATAACTTATGATAATTAATATTTGCCCAGAAGAGTATAAAAATATGAGTGACATTCACTTTCCCCCCAAATCTTTAATGTCTGGTTTAACAGAAAACAGGTAGATTTCCATATTTGATTTTGCACTCAGTCTGTTGTGATATATTGTTTTGGTAAAGTATATGAAGAGAATGTGGCCTACACAGATACAGTTGTAAAAGGGGGAGAGTTTTAATGGCCTTTTCAGATATTGTAAATACTCTTCTTTGTACTTTTTTATTGCAGTGTGGCATCTGGACCTATATAACATTCTATTACATTAAAATCAGTTTGCATAACTTGCCCTTTGAATGGCTGTGTCACCAATGCACAAAATTGTAACATTATGCACTGTTCATTTGGAAAACACTGCTTTACTGAGTCATGCAGATCTTCCCCATGATGACACATTTCATTGCGTCAAAAGGGCCAACGGTGTAACTCAGTGATAATGTTTGCCTAGCATGCACAAGGCTCTAGGTTTGATCCCCAGCCCTGCAAAAACTAAAATACGATTTAAAAAATCCCATTCATGTACAACACTTCCAGTATTTTATTACAAACATCTTTAAATATTGGCATGGGGATCAAACTCATGATGGTATCTACAAGTTTCTCATATTTCTAGTTTCCAGCTGAAAGCTCAGATTTTGACATTGGAAAAAAATATTGTCAGTTGCTTTCTTTGAAATGACTGGCCAACTTTATTTTTGAGGAATATCCATAACAACATAAGCACTCTTTCAAGAAATAAACACTCTTTCAAGACAAATGATGTTCAATAAATAAGGTGGCCAGTTCAACAACTCAATCACACAAGTGCTTTTCCTTCAGACAACCACTGTACACAAGTGTTCTGTGTCTTCTGTGCATCTCCAGACCAGCAGCATCAGGGTCAGCACAGAACTCATCGAACATAGCAGGTTCCACACCGGGCCTAGGGAAAGGAGCAATTGAGGGCGAGGTCACTGGTCTGTGTTGTATGGCACCCCAGGCCATTCTGACTCCATCTAAATCTGAGGATCACTGCTTCCAGTTTAAGGCAATGGTTCTCAACCTTGATTACGGAATCACTAGGGAGCTTAAACTCTCCACTACCTAGTTCCTCTTCATCAGTTAAATCAGAATCTCTGAGGGGGAGACCAGGACATTAGTACTTTTTAAGTTCCTCTGATGGCTCCAAAATGGCAGCTATTGCCTTGGACTATTTCTCTTAAACAGTTCTTGGGTGTGTTAGTGTCAGTTACAAGATGGCTGTCTGTTGGAAACGGAGCTATTTGACAAGCTCCCGCAGTGCTAATAACCAGCCTGCTGCGAGGTGGGGGAAAATCAACGCGTATTCAGAATCACTTCTCCATCTTGAATAGTCAGGAAATCCCAAACGGTGAACAAGAAAATGTCCTAGGAGAACTAAAAAATACATCTGATTAGTTAAGTTGCTTCTTCTTCCTTTTTTTCTCCCTTTTCAAGAAAGTGGAAATCCTAGCAGACCTGAGAAGGCCCTTAGTTTGATTTCCACTAGTGCCTACCCTCAAGCTATGTATGCTTGCCTTCTCCATGCCCTTCATTTCTCCATAGGTTGTCTTTGGTTAGTAGTTCTCACCTTTCCCAGACTTAGCGTTCACATTTGGTAATAAATATTCTATCACCCTTTACCACTCTCATGTGTAATACATGTATGATGCATCCTTACTTAATAAATCAATAAAATCAATGCAGGGCCCTAACTATATTATTAAGGATGAATAAAATGAGATGGATTTGAAGTAAATGCACACATGGCAATATATAAATGCTTAAGAGCAACAACGGTAGACACAATGAAGTTGTCATATGTTGGCATGTGAATTTTTAAAAAATTACTACTACATGTTTGCAGTACACAATCATTGTGGGGGAATTGGTACATGTACATAACATATCTCTATTCTTTTTTTCCTCCTGCTTACCTCCACATTTTTTTTTTTTGCCAGCATCAGATTTATTTATCTTTTAAATCCTGACAACATTGATTTTCATACATACAGATTAACAATCAGACATACAGGCTGCTTCCAAGATTTAGTTATTACTAATTGTGCTGCTAAATGGACCTGCGTACATGGCTGAGGTATGAAGTCTTTAACTCTTTGGGGGAAGATAGCTAGAAGGGGATTAGGTAGGTTAAATATAATTTCTAGTTTTAGTTTTTTGAGGCATGTCCATACTGATTTTTATAGTGGTTGTACTGGTTTCCACTCCTCCTAACAATGGAGTTTCTTTTTCCTGGCAGCTTTGGGAGCAGTTATTATTGCTTGATTTCTAAATAATGACAATTGTTTCTGGAGTGAGAATCTCGGTGTTGTTTTAATTTGTATTTCTCAAATGGCCAGCAATGCTAAACATTTTTTCATATATTCAATGCTGTTTGAACTTCTTCATCTGTGTCTGATTATTTCAGCTGCTTATTTTTTAATTGGGTTTTTAAATTTTGGGTGTCTAGTTTTGTGAGTTCTTCATATATTCTAAATATTAGTCCTTTATGTGGGGAGTAGCTGGTACAATTTTTTTCCCTTTCTGTAGGTTATTGCTTCACTCTCTTGGTTGTTTCCTTTGCTGTGCAGTAGCTTTTTAATTTGAGGTGATTCCATTTAATGATTCTTGGCATTATTTCTTGTGAAGTCAGGGATCTGTTCAGAAAGTCTTTGCCTAAACCTACGTCTTCAGGTCTTCTACTTGTCTTCTAGCACATTGTGTTTACAGTCTAATGTTGAGCTCTTTGATCCATTTTAAGTTTAGTTTGGTTCGTTGTGAGAAATATGGATCTAGATTCAGTCATTGGCATGTGGATAGTCAGTTTCCCCAGTATCATTTGTTAAAGAGGTTGTCTAGTGAAAGGATTTGGCTCCTTTGTCAAAGATAATGCAGCTGAGTGTGCCTGGTTTCTGCATCTTTTATTCTGTCCCATTGATTCACAGACCTGTTTTTGTTTCCATTTTGTTTTGTTTTGTTTTGCTTTTTTTTTTCCCAGTATCATGCTTTTTTTTTTTTTTTCCTATCAACTGTAGCTTTGTAGTACAGCTTGAAGTCTGGGATCCTGATATTTCCTCCTTTCCCGTGTTGCCAGGACTGCTATTGCTATTCTAGCTCTACTCTGGTTCCATATAAATTTTAGGATTGCTTTCTCTGGTTCTGTGAGGAATGCTATTGGTATTTTGACTGGGATTGAGTTAAATCTGTGTAAGTTTTGGAAGTATGGTCATGTGGACTATATTGGTTCTGCCTATCCAAGAGCAGGGAATATTTTTTCATTTTCTGATATCCTCTTCTGTCTGTTTTTTCAGAGTACTATAGTTTTCATTGTAGAGGTCATTTACTTTCTTAGATTAATTCTTAAGAATTTCACTTTTCTTGATGATTCTGTAAAAGGTATTATTTCCCTTATTTTTCTCCTGGTGAGTTAGTTATTGGTGAGAATGCTATTGATTTTTGAGTATTGACTTTATATCCTGCCTTGCTCCTGAATTTGGTTATTCTAGGAGTCTTTTGGTGGAGTTTTTGAAGTTTTCTATATAGAGGATCATGTCATATGCAAATGATGATAATTTAACTTCTTCCTTTCCTGTCCATATCCCTTTTACTTTTTTTTTCTTTCTTTTCTTTTTCCTTTTTTTTTTTTTTGTACCAGAGACTGAACTCATAACCTTGCACTTGCCAGGCAGGCACTTACAGCACTGAGCTAAGTCCTTGGCCCCCTTTTATTTCTTTGTCTTGTCTAATTACTCTACTATTTCAAGCCATATTGGACATGAATAGTGATAGTGGACATCCTTATCTTATTCCTGTGTTTAGTAGAAAAGCTTGCAGCTTCTCTCTCTTCAATATTATGTTGACTATTGTTTTATCATACATGGCTTTTATCAGACAGAGATAAAGATCTTCTGTTCCTATTTTCTTCTGGGTTTTTGTCATGAACTGATATTGGACTTTGTCAACTGCTTTTTCTATGCCTATTGAGGTGATCATACAATTTTTGTCTTTGTTTCTTTTTATGTGGTGTATTATATTTATTGATTTGTGTATGCTGAACCATCCTTACATCCCTGAAATAAATTCTACATAGTCATGATGCGTTGTCTTCTTGATGATTTGCTTCATTCTGTTTGCCAGTATCTTATTCAGGATTTTTGCATCTATGTTCGTTGAAGAGATTGGCCTTCAGTTTGCTCTTTTAGGTTGAGTCCTCTTCTAGTTATAGGATCCAGGTAGTACTTGCTTCCAGGAATGACTTTGAGCGTATTGTTTCCCTCTCAATTTCATTAAAAGTTTGGGGAATATTGGCATTAGATCTCCTCTAAAGTTCTTATAGAATGCAGCAGTGAATCTTTCAAGACCTAGTTTTTTTTTAAATTGATAGATTTTTAAATTCTTCAGTTTCAATGAGTGATACTGGATTATTCACAATTTTTATATCTTCTTGTTTCAGCTTTGGTAGTTCATATGTATCTGAGAATTTTCCCATTTCTTATGAATTTTCCATTTTGAGTATAGTTTCTCACAATAGCTACCAATAATCTGGATTTCAGAAGAATCCATTGATATTTTGCTTTTTTCATTTCTAATTGCATGAATTTGAGTCTTTCTTTCATTTTTTTGGTAAGATTGGCTGGGTTTATCTATTTTGTTTAAACTTTCAAAGAAGCAATTCTTTGATTCATTGACTCTCTGTATTTTTTTAGTCTCAATTTCATTAATTTCTGCTCTGTTCTTTATTTTTTTTAAAATTTTATTTAAAGAGAAAAAAAAGCAATACAGAAAAAAGGGTAGAAACAATACAGAACCTCAAAAAAACAAAACCCATAAATCACTAGTTGACAAACCACATACTCTCCTCCCAGAAATAGCTGTTCATGTTACAAAATTAAGGCATACAAAGTGAACACACAGTGAGGCTGCAAACAGTTACAAAAAAAAAAGGATGGAATAAAGCCAATTGAGACAGTATAGTGAAATTGGCACAGAACATCATAACAGGTCACCAGGACAACAGTAATAGACAACACTGTATATCTTGTTGTCTTCACAATAGTTGTTCTTCTACTAGGTACAGCAAAATCAAAGAAATACACAACATTATAGAACACATCAACACAGAGTATTGAATAGAGCAACACCATTACTCAGGACAAAGCAAAAGGTGATAAAAATATCTGCCTTCAGAGATAGTAGAAGGAAACTCCCCCGACTTGCTGTACCAAATATGGTCACCTCCTAAGAGATACCCAGATTCCTGGATCCCAGTTGTTAACGGGTGTGTGTGTGTGTGTGTGTGTGTGTGGTATGTTTGATTCTAAGCCCACACCCTGGTAGGCAGCAGGCTGGTTGCTGGTTGGCTCAGCGCCCTAAGTTCCAACATGGTTCGGATCTCAGGAAACGCTCTTGCTTCTTGTTTCCCCGCCCTGGGGTGGCCGCGGCTTGCCAGACCACAGTCACTTACCAGGGCGGCAGGCAGGTTACTGGTTGGCTCGGTGCCCTAAGTTCCAACCTGTTCTTTATTTCTTTAACTTTGGATTTAGATTGTTCTTGCTTTTCTAGGGCCTTGAGGGGCCATCATTAGGTTATTTATTTCAGCTCACTGTTTTTCTGATGTGGGAATTCATCATTATAAACTTTCCTCTTAGGACTGCTTTCATTGTATCCCACAGGTTCTGGTATATTGTATTGACATTATCATTTGATTGTATAAACTAATTATCTTATTTTTTAGGTCCATTAGTTTGTTTTATGGAGTCGAGTACACTGGTATTTGGTGCATCTATTTTTATATTTTTTTTTATTTTAAAGAAGGTAAAATTAAACACAACAAAACAGAACACAAGAAAGCAATGTAAGAGACATAAATTTCAAAGCAAGACGATGAGAGATCTTCACTGTCTATCATATTGTCTCTTGTTTTTTTCCAAATATTTGTCTATATCTTCACATAGAGAGAATTCACACAAAACAACATAGTATGGAACTGATCTGAACAGGATGAGGAAGGTGTTTTAGGTCTTCAAGACCAGACAAAAGGGAAGCCAACAATGGCTGTCATAGTGTCTCTCATTCTCTTCAAAATAGCTGTCCATACCTTCATGTATGTTGAACTTAAACAAAACAAAACAGGCTAAAATTACTCTGAACAAACAATAGTAGTATTGCTGGATTTCACTTCATCATGCTACGGAAACAGTACTGGGTACCTTAGTGTCTCTTTTTTTTTCAAAGTAGTTGTTCATTTCATCATGCGTTATATAATTGGTTCTCATAAACTGTTTATAAGTTCTACGCACACATGAGTCTCTACATGTATATCTATCCTTTCTGTATTAGAGGGAAAAATAAAACAAAGCAAGACAAAACAAAACAAATTCCTAGAAAAACATGAAATGAAAAAGTCATATAAAACCACAATACAAGGTGATCTACAATGGTTACTATGATGTCTCAGCAGTATATAACAATATTAATAAAAACAAAATATTGGAGACATTATAAGACTTGAATTTGTGACCACCAATCCAACCCTACAAAAAATACTGAAGGACATTCTAGAGAGAGAGAAAAAAAAATACCAGGATTTCAGGAACAGTAGTAGAGAGGCCTCAGTGAACAGGGCAGACAGTGGAATAAAAGAGGAAAGTAGACAACCAATGGCAGAAAAATAGAATAGCAGAAATGAGGCAGAGAAGGTTGGCTGTAATCTCTAACATAGATGGCCTTGATATACTAATGAAAAGAAACACAGGCAGAGTAAATCAGGAGATAGGTTCCATTGAGATGCTCTGTATTGGAAACATAATTAACCTGAAAGAGGCTTTATGGACAGAAAGCCAGATATGAGAAAACAATGCTCTATGTGACAGGGAACCAGAGAGAAATAGGGGCAACTCGACCAGCACTTGCAGATATGTTGAAAGGACAAGATACTTTTGTGCAATAAAGAACTACTCACAGCTATAACAAAGGAAAACCTTGAGGCTTTTATAGGTAAAAGAATACAACTCACAGCCCAGGAGTCAGAATGTTCAAAATCAGTTAGGGCAAATAGCAGGTTGCTCCCCCCAATCTAAAAACTGAGGGAGTTAGTGGGACACAAAATGTGCAGTACACCCTATGGGAGTGAAAGGGGAGGAACTGTCTAAAAAAGGAAGGCAGAGGATATTGTTAATAGTGTAACAGGATTTAAAATCTACATTATTCTCACTACTCTGTTTAGATGGATTATATTCTGTTCCAGTTTGTCTACTTGCACTATATTTGAGGGCACAGACAGCTATCTCACAAATAGCAGGATATATTATGGTAATCATCCTTAATTTCCTATTAACTTAATCTGAAGCCCTGTATACTGTCTTATTATGACTGATCTTATTTGAATATGGTTTGTTAGATTGCTATTTTGTATTGACTGATTTTATTTGAATCTGTTATGATTGATAGTATCAAGTCTAAGACTATAGTCAACTACACTGAAGATGACAAGATTCACTAGGAGAAGCATCTTGTTTCTCCATTAATTTCTAGAGACAGTTTTGAAGAGTACATCAATCTGGGCTGGAGGTTATTTTCTTTCAGGGCTTGGATTACTTCACTCCAAGCTCTTCTTGATTTCATGGTCTGTGTCAAGAAGTCTGCCGTGATTTTGATGGGTTTTCCTTTATAGGTGAGCCATTTCTTTTCTCTGAAAGCTTTTAATATTCTGTTCTTATATTGAATTTCTGGGGTTTTGATTATTATGTGTCTGGGTATAGCTCTGTTTTGGTTGTAGGTGGCTGGAGTTCTGTATGCTTCATACACCTGAATATCATTTCCTTTTTTTATACCTGGGAAGTTTTCCTTAATTATTTGTGTGAATAGACTTTGTAATTCCTTTGTTTTGACTCCTGCTTCTTCATTCACATGTTTTGTTCTTAGGTTATAGATCCTCCTGTCATCTTCTAGCCTTTGTATTGTTACTGCCTGTTTCCTTGTTATTTTAAAGAGATCTTTCCTTTCATGATCCCACATTGCAAACCTGTCTTCAAGTTTTGATGTCTATCCTTAGTTTCTTTCAAGCAGTTTTGCCAGCTTTGAATGGAGTTTTTTTTTCCCAATAGAGTTTTTAGTTTCTTGGTAATCTCTTTGAATCTACTTCATGTATTCTAAGTTTTCTTTATATTTTTCATTGAATGTTTCTCTACTTCTTTTGTGTTACTCCATTTTTCTGTCTGTGTCTTCTTGGGAGGTGCTTAGCATTTCTTTTATTAATCTACTTGTATCTTGCTTAACTTGAATTAATATTTCAGTTTTGATCTCGTTTATGAGGTCCCAAAGATATCTTTTTATGTCCACTGATGCTGTGTTTGATGTTGCATGTTTGTTGCCCTCAATCTCTTTTGTATTTACCTCTCCTGGATCAATATTCTCAGGGTTGGGGCTTTTTATTATTTCTTTCTGTCGTCATGTTTTTGGTTCCTTCCATACAAGTGTACAGTGGAATTCCCAGCCCCTTTCCCTGTTGGTTACAGCTCCTCTGAAGCACAGTGACTAGGGGTTTCTGCCCTCTCCAGTCTGCTATCAGTCACTGAGGTGCAGGCAGAGGCAATGTATGCTGGCCCCTCCCCTCCTGGACAGTCAACTTTTGTGGGCCTTCATTGCGTCAGTGTGTGCTGCACATAGGGAATCTGTTTGGGATGACTTAGTGGGTCCCGGTCAGGGGTGTGACCCAGGCCAAGCAGATCCCACCAATCTGCTCTGGGAGGGGAGCAACCAACTGAAGTCATTGCCATTCCCAGTTTGGGCCATCCTGCCCGACTCCAACATGCCGTCTAGTTGGTCGCCCCTTTCCCGTGGGAGGGTCTTATTCCCAGCACTCACTGTGGGTTGATGCCAGTCCCTCTCCGGCTCCATTCTCCATTGGGCTCCCTGATCTCCTACCTCAGCGCGGCTGTGGTGCAATTTCATGAAGGCTCAGGGCAAGTTGCATGAGGGGCAGCTCAGCTCCACATGTGGGCCACTCAGGCCAGTTGCATTGGCATGGGTTCGGGTGTTCAGGCCAGACTTGGCGGCCCAAATTCAGGTGGCTCAGCAAGAGCGCCGGGACCACTGACCTTAGCTTCTCTAATGGTAGCCCCGGGACTTTGTATTTGAGCAGCTCTTTTCCCTTCAGTTTCTTCCTGGGTTGAGAGAATCCATCTCTTTCTGTCCAGATCTCTCCAGAATGTTTTATTCTGGCATCTGAGCTGTCTCTCTCAGAGAGGCTCCATATCCTGCTACTTATTGGTCTGCCATCTTTAGCTCCCTCTGTAATTCTTAATGCTCCTTGTTGATATGGTCTCTTAACCAATACATAGTGATCTTTGTCACTTCTGATCAGTCTTAGCTTGATATCCACTTTGTCTGAAATTAGGATAACAATTCCTGCTTTTTTCTGGGTTTCCATGGAATATTCCATGGAATATTGGAATATTGTATTCCATCATTTGATTTTTAATCTATGGCTTTCTTGCTGAGTTAAATATGCTTCTTATACACTGGATATTTCTGGGTTTTGTTTCTTGATCCAATCTGCCAATCTGTGTCTTTTGTTTGGGGAAATTGAGATCACTCATATTGAGAATTGTTACTGAGAGGTACAGACTTATTCCTGACATTGCATTATTTTCCTGTTGCCTATTTCTCTCTTTTTTTTTTTTTTTGCTTTTGCTTAGCTGCTCATCTCACCAGGTAGATTCCTTCTTTTTTACTTAATCAGCATTATTAGCTTCATTTCTCTTTCTAAGATACCCTTGAGAATTTTTTGTATTGCTGGTTGGATGGTTATGAATTTTATGCTTCTCATTATGAAAATACAGTGGTACCTCAGTTCACGAACTTAATTATTTCCACATTTCTGATTGCAAACCAAACTGGATGAGAACTCACTCAGATTTCCCCACAAGGTCAACACTGAACCTAACCACTGAATTTGGTTCAGTTCTCATTCAATTCAGTTTGTGACCAGAATTGTGAAAATAATTAAGTTTTTGAAGTGAGGTATTGCTCACTGTATCTAATTTCTCCATCAATTTGAAAGGAGTTTTGCAGAATACATAAGTCAGGACTGGAAGTTGTTATCTTTTAGGACTTGAAATACTTACAATGTTTATGGAGAGACGTCTGCTGTAGTTCTAATGGGTTTACCTTTGTTTGGGATTCATTGCCTTTCTCAAACAGCTTGTTAAGATTTTGTTCCTGTGATGAACTTCTTCTCCCTGAGGCCTCTGAAGACCCCACATTCACTTTGTCTATGTTGATTCAGTCTTCATTTCTCATGTGCCAGGATCCAGGAGCTGGAGAGAAAGTACAGACTGCCCCTTCCTTTTTCTCTGTTGTGTTCTGCCTCTTCAATTTCTGTATAGACTTCAATTTTCCTGTCAGATCCTTCCTGGGTCCCAGGGATCCACCTCCCTTTTTGTTTTCTTCCCCAAGTTATTGTTTTCCAGTATCTGGATTCCAAATCTTGCAGAGGCTGAATTGTTGCTTACCACCCTGCCATCTGTGCATATCACTTTTATTAAAATTTTACTGTAAAAATGTTAAATATATACTAAAGTAGAGGTAATAGTATAACCGATGACATGCATCCTCAGTACTCAACTTGAGTAATTATCAATAGCCAGGTTTTTTTCGCTATTACCAATGCTGCTTAAAATGTGGTCCGTGGACCAGCAACATTAGTCTCATCTTGAAATTTATTAGAAATATACATTCATTAGCCTTACCATGGGCAACTGAATAGAATCTATGAAGTAAAACCCCAGAATCTATGTTTTAATAATCTCTCCAGCTGATTTGTAAGTTGGCTAAGGGCTAAAACCACTACTGTATATATAACATCTCCATCTTCTCAGGCTATAAAGCAAATCCCAGATAGCACTCAGGTATATTATTTCATCTATAATTATTTTAAAGATTTAACCACATATCACCATCACTTAGTTTGACTTACTATCATCAAACATCCAGAATTTAAAATTTTCTCAGATTTTCATAATTGTTTTCTGTAATAGTGATCAAACTCAAGGCTTTGCACCTTTTTAAAAAATAGTTGATTTGTTTGACTCATTTAAATTTTGCACTAGGTTGATGTGTCTGTTAATTTTCTCTTAATCACCAATGATTTTTTAAAAAAGTTTTCCTGACATTTATATTCTGGAAAAAATGAGTCACTTGTCAGAAAATTTCCCACACTCAGGATTTTGTCAATTTTTGTCATGTTCCTTTATTCTTTGTACTCTATTTATTGTAATTTGTTAGACCTACATCCTTGCTCTATCAGATTTGATTTTGGGAAGGGCCGGAATACTTCATAAGTGGAGTTACACTTTTCCTGTTTTATCACAGCAGAAAGCACTTTGGTGTCTGGCTGTTTTTCTGCAGTTGAGGATGTTAGTGGGTTCAAGTATTGACAGCATGATCATCCAGTATAAAAGTTTCCTATTTGTGACAAGTATATATTATAACGATCTTCCAGTCACTTCCTGGAAGGGCCTAGAGCACTTACTTGGGTAGGATACTGAGAGTGCGGAGGGGGAATAATTATTTCAAGAAGCTTTAGAACAGAGTCTGAGTCAACTCTGACAACAGGGGACAATATCCAATGGCCTCACTGCTAGGAGGGCTGGGGCTTACAGAAGAGGCAAAAGAGGCACAACTAAAGTCTGGGTTATAGTGAGTTCAGTGAGTCTACAAACCCACTTGCAGATCCCCGAGTATGTAATTTGTCATGGTTTATGTCGGTGGCCCCCAGGCCTCATGTATTTGCATTGTACATTTGTGACTGATTCATTGTCTAGTGCTTGGATTGATGGTGTCAGTGCTACACCCTCCTAGGGGGTGATGTAATGTGATGTAATGTAATGGATGTGATGTACCTTTGGCTTCACCCTTACATCTGGATGTAATGGCAGGATGTGATGTAATGGCAGGAAGAAGGTATGTCTCTCTCTTTTGCGGGTCCCACTTGCTGTTTGCAGCTGCCATGAACTGTGGCCCCGCCATGCCACCCTGCCTTGGAGCCAACTGAGTATGAACTGAAACCTCCAAAAACTGTAAGAAATAAACCTTTCCTTTCCCAACTTTGGGCATCAGGTATTTTGTCTTAGCTATGAGTAGAAAGTAACTAAGACAGAATTTGGTACGGAGGAGTGGGGTCATTGCTGTGACTATACCTGACCATGTTTT
>PVJX010009866.1:0-20651 GCA_004027295.1 Dolichotis patagonum
ATGTTATTTAGTATGAGCTCTCCATATGCAAAGATAAAGACAACCATTTGGAAGAAAACGAGACAATATGACAGATAGTGAAGATCTCTGGTTGTCTAGCTTTGAAATTTATTCTTTCTTATGTCCCATTCTGTTCTGTTTTGTTGTATTTAATTTTACTCCCTTTTAAAATAAAATATAAAAAAAAATCAAGTAGGATTAAACTGTATGTCAGGGAGTCTTAGAAACAGACCTTCTGCCATTGTACATAGAGAAAGGAAACATAATTTAAAACAGGATAAAGGGGTTGAGGGTATAGCTTAGTGTCAGAGCAAGTGCTTAAGGTTTGAACCCCAGCACTGTGAAAACAAACAGCTATTTCATATATCTTATTTCCTCAAATAACTGAAAAGTCGACTTTCTTAAAATTGACAAGTTTGAAATGAACTGCTACCAATGCTTATATGAAAGGAACCCTAACCACACTGATATTTGTTCTTACTAGAAGTCTTAGAATCCTTTAGTATGCCTGGACCCTGTAGTTAGTTTTATTTGTCCTCATGTACATTGGCAGGCATATAAAGGGTGATAAAGTTCTAAGAAAATAAAATTTACAGAAAATAACACTATACAATTGTTGAACTCACTAAAAACTGTAAAAGCACTTTGTTCCAGACAGAATAGTTCGACACACTAAAACATAAAGATGACATGAGTTCCTTTCCTGTACAGTGGGTTAACTATAAACTGTCAAAATTCAACTGTTTTTGACTAACAAATAGTAATTTCAATCACTTCAATCTAACATCCGTTTTAATTTTAATGAGAAGAGGAAAATAAGGTAACGTAGAAACACTCAAAACAACTTCTGCCTGAAGGCTACATAAACCTTAGGAACAGAGGGGTCCTAACACAAGGCCACAATATCAGGATATAAATACCTTACATTGCAAGGACTGCCCATCTCTAAATTTGCTTAACAATAGTAATCTCAATTCTAAGCATTATCAGTTTCACAAACTTGTATTACGTTTCAACAAAGGTAAGTTACATTTTAAAAAACTAATGATAAAAAATAAACCTTCAAAAAGAATGATAACTGCAAACATCATTTTACAGGTTAATAAGATGTATATTTATACTCAGAACATTTACATTTGAATCCAACCTGGCAGTACAGTTATTATAAAGAGAACTAGAATATCAGAAAGAATAAAATTTTTAATTTAAAACCTTTAATTTTTGTTCTGTTAACTATGTGATGTGAGTTAACAAATCTCTACCAGTTTTGGATTTCTCATGAACACAATCAGGACAATTCCTCAACACAAGCTTGCAAGAACAGTTAAATAAGACACAGGAACTTCACAAATTATTTCTTTCTTTTCTTATACAATCTGTCTTCATTAAACTCACTTTACATTCTCACAATGCCCCCCCAACCACATTATAAATTTCTCATTCCATAATTTTTCTCTTATTGAAAAGGTATCCCTCCATACTAACTTTATGTTTTGTTTTGTTTTGTTTTTTGAGACAGGATCTCACTATGTAGAGTTTCATCTGGCCTTGAATCTGCAATGATCCTCCTGCCTCAGCCTTCTGAATATGGAACTACAGGTATGCACCACCACACTTGGCATTTATGCTAATTTTAAGCCTTCATCCATCTTCCTAACCTCTCCTACCTCTTTACATGTGATTAAGTTCAGTCTGTTTTTACATGTTAGCTGACTGCACCTCTTAAAATAGGTTATTAACCTTCTGACAACTTCACAGTAAATCCTCAGTATTTTCTCCTAGTTAGTTCAGTGTCAAACACACAGGAGGACCTCTAAGTAGCTTGACTACCCAAGTCGTTATGTAAAGAGATACAAAGTACATTACAAAGACACTTCAAATATTGTAACTTATTAAACCAAAACCACTAGTTAGCATTTATTAGTCTCTAGTTATTTTACTGCTTTTAAATACAATATATATCCTTTCTATAAAAAGAGCTAGTTCTTCGTATGTGCTTATTATAAACTGTGGACTGATTATTATCAGCATTAATTTTGCTAAGATTATTCTTAGCCTAAAGCTTATCTTCCTTCTGTAATATGAAAGCCTTTCAGGTCTCTTCTAGCTTCATTATTAACTACAGAATACAAAGTTTTATAATGCCTGATCATGAAGATTCCTAAATAGGGGGAGGGGCAGTATTCAGAATTCTACCAAAATATATTAGTGATTTTCACACTTACTTTACAGGAAAATTAGTCATTTATGAAAAAAACTTTCCCAGAATATTTTATAGCTTTACTTACAGGACACGTCAAGGATACCCGAAGACTTGTTGTAGCAATTTCACTATCAGGATCTGCAGTAAGTTTTTCTTTAACTTGAAAAAAGGAAAAATGATTAAAATGTTTAAAACTAATGATGACATATAAGCAAATTTCCTATAAATTTCCCACTTTAAGTCAAGAAACACAAACTGCTAAATAATAATGTACTGAAAATATAACCATACTCCCAATACCATACTAGGTTAAACAATTATGGATGTACAAGCTCTGGATCTTACATAGAACTGAATTTTTAAGACTTCTGTTCAAAATTAGACTGCCTGCTGGTATGAAAGAGTTAAAAAACAGAATACTGCTTTAAGACTTAAGAACAAAACAAGAAAATTCCTAAAATACAGTGCTATCCTGACCTTCACTGGTTTTCTAACACATTCATTACTTTTTATTAGGTTGCACTGAATTTTTCAAACAACTGTTTTTTTTTTTTTTTTTTTTTTTTTTGAGACAAAAATCTTGCTATATAGTTAAGGCTGGCCTTGAACTCCCTATATAGTCTAGGCTGGCCTTGATCTCCCTATATAGTCTAGGCTGGCCTTGAACTTGTGGTGATCCTCCTGTCTCAGGCTCCCAGGTGTTGAGACCACAGGCATGTGCCACTACACCTGGCAAACAACTATTAAATTTGCAAGCAGAAAAAAGATTATTTTAATATTTTCTCTGACAACTGAAAACTATACAGGTGATGTGTCTGTGATTAGCTTCCACCATGTTATGCATATGTGTTTATAAAGACCAATTTTCTTCGCTCCCTCCTACCCCCCTTTAAAGTGTATGTGTGTGTGTGTGTGTGTGTGTGTGTGTGTGGTCTTAAAACCATTACTTACTTAGTGCTCTGGAATGATCAGGGTTTCTAATACCTTTCATTTTTAATCTCTGTAATAGCATGGCTGATGTCAGTTGTCGTACGAGATATACAGACATGGAATAATTCTACAGAAAAAAGATACTCTGTATTAAAGACTAGAGATGATTTTCTCTTTATTTAAATAAACACTTAGCTAAAAGTTCTAATTTCTAAAAACATTCAAGACAACTTCTCCAGGAAGGTCAATGACTAGGAAGAAGGAAAAAATCAACTAGGCTACTTCAAGGAAGATAGTGTCACACTTATTCTAAAGGTATTTCTCAATAACATCACTTTAAAACATCCACTGGTATATATACGCAAGTAGTTTTACTCAGAAGTCTCTCTCTTGCAGAACTGAGGGCTGAATCCAAGGGCCTTCACACCTACCTACATGCCCAGATCTTCATATTTGAGACACGGTTTCACTGAGTCACTAAATTGCCAATGTTGGGCTTGAATTTGCAATCCTCCTGCCTCAACCTCCCAGAATTCTGAGGTTACAGATATACACTACCATGCACAGCCTTAAACTAAGTTTCTAATTTAGCAAAACCTGCTACCTTAGCTACTACCATAAGAACATACTCTCTTATATCCACTTAATATCAGATTCCTTCGGTTTCATCTTACATAACAAGGTGCTTATAGTTTCATTTTAAAGTAGTTCTTCTGCAGAAACAAAGCTTCAACACCAATAATCCAAATCAACACTTTTTTAAAGCTTTCAATTCTGCCAGAACAGGCCATTTGCTGGATGACACTAGGCAAATTAATCAAACTCAGTATCAACTCTCTAAGGAAACCCAACAACTCTAGTCCCTAAATGGGCATTTACTAGGAAAAAGGAACCTACTATATATAGTATGTAAGACACATGAAGAAATGGTAAAAATCAGACGACAATGCCAGAAAATGATAGCTCCCTGTACCTCTTAAATCTGGCAGAAAGAAACCTTCTTTAGCTAGTTATAGAACTATGAAGAGAAGAAATATATTATTCCCATTACATGCAAAACTGTCAACTTTCCAATGTGTATCATCATTTCTCTGAAAATCTATTATTTGTTATTTCCAGATCTACAATTAGCTTGGTAAAACAATAAAAACTTTCTGCTGTTAAAAAAAAAAAAAAAAAAAACTTTCTGCTGTTAATATGCTCACTTTCTTCAACCTCAGAAGAAGAATATTTCTATGGAACAAGAACACTCAAATTGATGTTCAGAAATTATCTGAAAGTTCTTTCCCCATTTTGTTATATAATTCTAAAATGTAAATTCTCTGTTGTATTAATATCTTATAATTGATATAATTCATTTTGAGACTGAGAATCAGTAGAATGCCAGGTTCACGAACCTAAAGGTGTGCTGGAAATAATTCTAAGTGAGCATTTTTATGTAAGATGCCCACTTAGTATTTGAACTATTAGTTGTTTATATAAAGGCAAGAACAGATCATTTCTAATCATGATGTAGGTACACTTAACTCTTTCCTTTAAAGACTGATAAAGCTCTATTCTTTGTTTCTGTTCGTATATACTTATCACTCAAAGCCTCCAGTTTAATATATTACTTATATCACCAACACAAAGTATTAAAGATCACTTTAAATAAATAATATACATGTATTTCCTTTCCCAGAATAGAGAGACACTACTCAAGATTCTTCAGAATTAAAAATTTTCAACCTTAAAAACGTCCTGACCACAATCCCTGAATTGAAAATCACTGCTTTTTAAAACTTATAATCAGAAAATAGAGAATGAGAGCTGGTATCTCAAGAAAAAACAAATCAACTCTCAGTGGAGGAGAGAAACTTACCTTTCCAATTTCAGATGCCCAAGAAATAGAAATCTGATTTGGCACAGCTGAAGACAACCTAACTAAAGATGTAATATTCAAGGGCCGTCCAGGGCGCTTCTGCTCAATTCCATTTTTAGGTGGTGGTGCATAGCCCTATAGCCATAGGAAAGAAAAATTACATTCTCTGTAGAGGAGATCTTGCCTAATTTTGGTTGTACTATGGTATTTTTATTTTATCTTGGAAATGACAGACCAGAAAAATAGAACAAAACTTCGTATTCCATCATTAGGATGACATCTTACAATACTGTTTAGAGTTTTAAGGTAAAGGCCCTAGCTTCATTTCAGGAGTATCAACAGACTAGCTCAGTGACAGTGAATCTTTTAGCGATGTGTGCCCAAATTGTAACCCAAAACCTACTTATTTATCACAAAGTACCAACAATGCAATTAAAAATGAACACTGAGGTTTTAATTTAGAAAAAAAATGACTCACATATTAACATCTTTTGTCTTAAATGAAAGACAACATTTGTGTATCATAGGTCTGCCACCTCTGGACTAGGTTATGGCGACATCCCAAGATGCCAGCCAAAGAGAAACAATGGCAAAGATAGGAAAGGAAATTTAATCAGTACAGCTGTACTTGGAAGACAAGGGAACTAGCAGCCCCACTTCTGTCTTTGCAGGGACAGCACTTATAAGAGCTTTAGATTTAAACAGGGCAAGAATAGGAGGGTGCCATAAAGCATGCATACAAACGATCTTGGTTAAACTCTAGTGCTGTTAGTGATTATTTGTAGACTAAGGCAAAAGTGTCATCACAATCACTGGAAGGGGCAATCTGGGTCTCTTTGTGGGATGACAGCTCCTTCCTGAGGGAGGGTCCTGGTTTTTCTCAGCAAATAGTTACTTCCTAAACCAAGTCAATGCTCTCACTTAGGAGGGCAGTCTCCTTACTGAGTGACTTTTTCCTGCAATGAAAAACAGGTTCCACTATTCTTGGAACTTTGGGTCAATAGGGGTGGGAAAGTGCTTAACAGAACATTGTAAAAGCTGGCATCTGAAGGACTTAGTGACTCTTTTATTTATGTCTTCAGTTTTAAAAGGAAGACTACCAGCTTTAGATGAACATTCCTTAATAACAAGTCTGCCAATATGCACAGTATAGCAATAATGACCTGAAATTTAAGGTACTAAGGCAACACAAAATGAACGCTGAGATGCCAAGCTTTTATCCTGCTATTATACCCATTAAGTATCTATGGTCCTACATAAAAAATGCTTTTGGCAAAAGCAACTTCTAAAACTTTGTTACAATATTAGCTATGAATCTTCTTCCTTTAAATAAGAAATAAAGCTTTGCAGATAAAGTTGAAACTCTATCATGACTCATCTTAGGAGACCTCTTTCAAACTGTATTCATGTACTAAGATGGGGAGGAAAGAAAGCAAACTTTGGAAATTGAAACAAGGAATGCATTAATAAATTTAAAAATTATTGAGATCTTGTAAATGAAAATAATGTTCTCCACTGCCTTTTCTGAGTAGAACACAAACAGCTTTAAAATTAGATCAAGTCAATAAACAAAAACCATCACTAATTCAGTTAGCATTAAATTGACTTGCCTTTCTTCTAAATAGCAAACACTGTTTTGATTCACAGAATAAGTGATTTTCATTTACAAGATTTTTCATACTGATTTTCAAAACCATTATGTTTTAGACAATTAAAATTCCTTAGCTTCAGTAACACCTACCTAGTGAAAAAGACACTATATCTTATTGACTGTATTATGTCACAGATGTAATTTAATTATATACCACTAAGAATTTAAAAAACACTGAAGTTAATGATGTATCTTAATGTTATGGTTACTTAATTTATAAAAATGGCAAGGAAACATGAACAGAATTAATTTACTAACATTGTTTTAGGACATAAATAATCTTTAGAATCACTTTTCACTTGGTCATCAAAGTGTATTTGTCAAAAATGATAGTATCACAGGTAAGCAACATTGCAACAAATAATACAATCTTCATATTTCACTAATATCTCTCAGCATTCCCTTCAGGTTGGTGATATACTTACCTGCATGTATAAATATTAATACAATCTGGAACTTTCAAGAAACATACAATGTTTTCAGAAAGAACTAGGACTCACACACCTTTCTCTCAAGCTGTCCTTAAATTGTCTGTTGGCAAGGGAAGAGCATTCAGCTAACCAACCATGTCTGGGGAATAGCAGTGAAGCTCTACAAGTGCAGGAAATAACAAAACATCACAGCTTCCATCTAGTCATCAAGCACTTTAAGACATTTGTGAACTGCAATGTTGAATTATGCACTACACGACAAAATTCAGTACTGGTTGTATGTATGACAGAGCTAAGAACACAACCAAGTTGTCTGCAACGTAGACACATCCTTCACTATCTCATAAAAGGATAGTCTTATTAAGGGGTAATTCACATGATAATTACCTACAACTTCCAACAAAAATCTTAAAAATCATCAAATTCATTTGAACACAAGAGTAAAACACAAAAAGAAAAACTTGCATTATAGTATGGAAATGGGAGAGTATATGTGTGTACAAGAGGGCTATGTACACCTACATTTGCTAATGAGGAATACAATAGGGAAAAAGAGAGTGACTACAAAATCAGTGAACAACAAATACAAAGAATACTAATACCAGTTTTTAGGCAATTAGAAATGCAAACTGTTTTTATTTTTATTCGTTCTGGGCCCTAGAAGATAACTCTGCCCTTTGGTGTACCTACTGATAGGTTAACCAAGTAACAACTGTGCATGACCTGCCAAGATAATAAAATTAACTCATAACCTAGCTAAACATGAAATTTGTACATTATAATTTGAGTTATAAGACATCTTAATAGCATGGAAGGTAGGAATGAAAGTCCAGAGAGTAACAATGAGTGTAAGAATATGTGCTAGCACTGAAGACTAAAAAAAATACAAAGAGCCAACAAATCAAAGAGTTGATTCTTTAAAAGATTAAATAATATTGACAAACCCTTAGCCGACCTTATCAAAAAAAAAAGAAAAAAAAAGGAAAGAAAAGACTCAAACACAATGAGGAATGAAAACAGTAAATCACAACAGACCTTGCAGAAGTCCAGAGGAGCATCTATATCTACTTTGAAAAGTTGTACTCTAATGAGATGGAAAATACACAAGAAATGGATAGATTCCTAGATACATATGAATTACCAAAGCTGAATCAAAAAGATACAAACATCCTAAATAAACCAATATCAATGAATGAAATGGAAGGTACAGTTAAAAACCTACAACAAAGAAAAGCCCAGGCTCTGATGGATTCACTGCTGAATTCTCCAAGAAATTTAGAGAAGACAACATCACTACTACTCAAATTCTTAATGAAATTGAACAGGAAGCAATACTCCCAAATCGTTTTCTGGAAACAATCATTACCCTGATACCAAAACCTGACAAAGACTCAACTAACAAAGAGAATTACAGGCCAATTTTCCTAATGAACAGAGATGCCAAAATCCTCAGTAAAATACTGGCAAACAGAATACAGCATATAGCCAAGATTATATACCGTGAACAACTAGGATTCGCTCTGGGGATGCAGGGGTGGTTCAACATACACAAATCAATAAATATAACACAACATATTAATAGAGTCAAGGAAAAAAATCATACGATCATCTCAATAGATACAGAAAAAGCTTTTGAAAAAGTCCAGCACTCATTCATGATAACCCTCAGAAAATTGGAATAGATGGTCTTTATCTCAATCTGATAAAAGCCATCTATGGCAAACCAACAGCCAACATCATACTGAAAAGTCAAAAACTGAAAGCTTTCTCTCTAAAACCAGGAACGAGACAAGGATGTCGATTGTCTTCATTCTTACTCAGCGTATTTCTGGAAAGTTTACCGGGAGCAATTAGACAAGAGAAAGAAATAAAAGGAATAAAGACAGGAAAGGAAGAAGTTAAACTATATTTGCAGATAACATGATATTCTACTTAAAAGACCCCAAATCTCCATCATAATACTACTAGATTTCATAAGCAAATTCAGTAACGTATCTGGTTACAAAGTTAACACTCAAAAATCAATAGCCTTCTGTACACCAATAACTAACAGAGAAGGGGCTGGGGATTTGGCTCAGTGGCATAAGCGCCTGTTTTGCAATAACTAACAGAGAAATCAGGGCCACAACATCCTTTACAATAGCATCCAAAAAAATGAAATACCTAAGAATCAGTCTAACAAAGGATGTTAAAGACCTCTACATTGAAAACTACAGTACTCTGAAAAAGGAAATTGAAGAGGATATTAGAAAATGGAGAGATGTCTTGTGCTACTGGTTAGAAAGAACCAATATAGTGAAAATGGCCATACTTCCAAAACTGTTATACAGATTCAGTGCAATCCCAAACAAAATTCCAATAGCATATCTCATAGAATTAAGAGAAAGCAATCCTAAAATTCATTTGGAACCAGAAGAGACCTAGAATAGCAAAGGCAATCCTGGACAACAAAGACAAGCCGGACAGCATCACAATCCCTGACTTGAAATTGTATTACCAAGCTACTGTAATAAAAAAGTGTGGTATGGGGTAGGGAGGAGGGAACAGATCTGAAGATCAATGGAACAGAACAAAGGATGCAGAAACAACTCCAAACACGCTAAGCCACCTTATCTTTTGACAAACGTTACCAAACACATTCACTGGAAGAAAGCCTATTTAATATATAAATGTTGCTGGAAAAACTGGCTCTACACATGCTGAAAATTAAAATTGGACCTGTATCTTTCACCAAGAACTAAGCTAAAATCAGAATGGGTCAAAAATTTTAATATTAAAACAGAAACATTAAATCTGATGGAAGACAGAATAGGTGAAACTCTTGATGACACTGGTATAGGCAAAGACTACAAACAAAACCTTGATTGCAAAGGAACTATCACAAAGACTCAACAACTGGGATCTCACCCTACTGAAAAGCTTTTTTGCACAGCAAGGGAAACCAACAGAGTGAAGAGACAATCCACAAAGTGGGAGAAAATGTTTGCTAGCTGTACCTCAAGAGATTACTATTGAGGACACATGAAGAACTCAAAAACAACCAGTTCTCTCAAATTTTAAAGGCCCAATCCACAAACGGACACCTGAGATGAATACACACTTGTCAAATGAAGAAATACGAACAGCAAATAACTGTGTGAAAAAATGCTCAACAAAACTGGTCATTCAAGAGATGCAAATTAAAACAACACTGAGATTTCACCTCACCCCAGAAAGAATGGCTAGTATCAAGAAGTCAAACAATCAAAATGCTGGAGGGGTTGTGGAAAAAAAGGAACCCTTTTCCACTGTTGGTGGAAATACAGACTGATGCAAGCACTATGGAAATTGATATGGAGATTCTTCAAAAAACCAGGACTACAGGTCCCATGTGACTCAGCCATTCTCCTTCTGAGTATCTTCCCAAAAGAATTAAAAACATTGTACCACAGCGACATATGAGCACCGATGTTTATAGCAACACAATGTGTAATAGGCAGATGTTGAAAGCAATCTAAATGTCCATTGACTGTGGAATGGATAAAAAAGATGTGGTATTTTTATACAATGCAGTACTACTCAGCCATAAAGAAGGATAACCTAGAGACTTTTATAGCTAAATGCATACAACCTGAGACCATACTTACAAGTGAAATAAGACAAACGTGTAAACATCATACTGTCTCACTAGTGTGAGAAGGTGAAATAATGTATGTGTGTATATATGTACCAAAAAACTGATTAAGATAGTTATACTACTGATTTCTCTGAGCTCGCTGAACAAAAAAGATCTGTGCTAATACTGTTCAGACAATTGAATGCAGATGTCTTGTTCTCTGGGTGAATGATTTGGGGATGACAATGCACAATGTATGTACCATCGTTGCCCCAACTGATGTGTTTCGAAATTTTGTTTTAGTGCTTTTTTCATTTTTTTCCTTGAAATAAAATGGATTTTAAAAAAAAAGAATGTACATTAAGCTAATATAAAATCCTGTATTGTGCTAGACTTAATCACCAAAGTATTTTCAGTCTATTCTCTACTCCATTTGAGTGGTTTGACTTCGTTGATACTTTTGAGTCATGTATTAAATTATATTCTCCCTGTTTAGCTGTCCCACTGCTATTCTAAAACTCTATGACCTGGCTACTAAAAACAGGTTATAATTGGAATTTTAAAAAATATAAACCACTAGACTTCATATATTTTAACAAAATTCTCTAAATTTACAGCAAAAATAAAATTAAGATCATTTGAGAGAGGTCAGGGGAACAAATTGACAAACTTTGTCAATCAAGGATGTACAGGTCCTTAGCCTAACACTTTGGGTACAGACAGACTCAAAAGAATATTTTATGTTACATGTTATGAAAATGTAAGATGTATATTGAAGATGTATACCACCCTCCTTGCAATTGTGAGAGAAGTCTTTAATGCTCTTCCTTTAACATCTCCCAAATTTTCAAATCAGCATTACTATTTTAATAATATCAACTTTTACATTTACTTTTTTACTTTATATTATGGAAATTTTCAAGCATACAAGGTGTTATAAAAATACAATGATTGTTTAAATTTTTAAAAATTAAAGTATTAGAGTAACACATACCACTTTAATCCTCCTCAAAATACTGCTCACTTCAAAGACACTCATTCCACTGTTCTTGCCATTTTCTGAAGCAGTTCTGGAAGTCCTCTGGAAGTGAGTGCCTTTAGTTGTACTCTTATGGCCACCTCAATGTCCCAAATTAATTCAAAATCTTTAGCTTTCAAGGTCATTTTGACTTTGGGGAAGAGCCAGAAGTGCCAGATGCAGTGAATAAGGTGGATGAGGACATACCATAATGTTCTTATTAGCCTGCTTTTCTTCTGCAAGCACTCAACAGCAGCAATTACTGTGATTTTAATCACATCTTATAAAAGCATTCATGAAATTGGACTTCAGAAATGCTTCAGAAAATGGCAAGAATAATGGGATATGTTTGAAGCGATGGCTGGTGTCTGAAAGGTGTTAACAGCAATGTGTCTTTTACAATGATTACTTTTTAATAAAAATTTTTAACATTCACTCTATATTTTGATCACGTCTTATAAACAAAAGTAGAGAGAACAGAAGGTACCTGCTAACCAGTTTCAGTAATTAACATATTTCCTTTCTTATTTCATTTGCCTCTATACCCAGGTGCCATCTGCCACAAAACATACCTATCACACAATTACTTTTTCTCTTTAGTAAGCAAAAATTCTAAACATATCATTCAACTGATATTTTAATATACATCTCTAAGAACTTTAAAGATATAGTACTGCAACTTGACATAAAAAAAGATGAAAAAGCAAAATGAACTTCCATACAGTTCAATATATTATTTAGTCATGAACAATTTTACCACCCTACTCCACCTCCATCCTATATTATAGTTAAAACCATGGTTCATGAATGTTTTGTTTACAAACAATTTGGTTCACAAACAAAAGCATTTAATTTTGCTTCCATCTGCAAATCCACATCAGGTGACAAACATGACCATTTTCCCCAAAGACAAATGCAGCCATCTTCTCCAAACTTATACAGCAAATTAAGCTTATAAACCAAGGTATTACTGTATTTTAAAGCAAATTCCAGACATTTTCATGTGTAGTCTGACACATAAAATATCCTTTCACAGTCTGATTCAGAATTAAAGCAGCCTCACACTGCACTTAGTTAGGTCTGATTATTCTATAAACATTTCCCCAACTCCCCTACATGCATATTTTTGATGCTTTGACATGAAGAGTGACCACATATTCTGAATTAGGTAGATTTCTTCCTCGTGATATGACATTTCTTGCCATTTTCCATACAAAGTTTTAAAACTGGTAATTTAACTGTACAAACTTGACTAAATTCCAGTCAAATTTCAGATAAAAATAATTCCTAGGGAATGCTGCATACTTCCTATGAGACCGTATCACAGTAGGTATATGAAGGCTGTTTGCCTTAGTGATCTCAAGACTGATCATTTCAGTAGGTAGCAGCTTGGTTCCTTCAACTATAAAGGCCAGCTCTGACTTAACGACTTTAACACCTACATATAATGAGAAAAATTATATGATCATGGATTACACTATTTCTTTTTTTTTTTTGGTACCAGGGTTCGAATTTATGATCTTGTGCTTGCCAGGCAGGAGCTTATATCGCTGAGCTAAATCCCCAGCCCTAATTTTCTAATTGTATTAAGTGGCTGTTTAATTGAAATGTTTCCATAAGTAAGAACTTGATGACATCAACGTCTATTTACTAGGAAATGATCCGCTGGGTTTTTTTTTGCTTGTTTGTTGTGGTACTGAGGACTGTTCTCATGTAGGCAAGCATTCTATATCAGTGAGCTATATCTCCAGCCATTATGAAAGGGATGATTCTCTTTTACCAATTTTCAAAATAATGAGCTGGTGCAAACTTTAGTGATTCTGGAAAATTATAAACCCATTTATACATTTGGCAATTTAAATTGACTGTAGTTTCTTTAGATATCAAAATTATCTCATCATGCTTTAAGGAGAGCCTCTTTTAGTTGGAGTGCTATTTTTTAAAAAAAAGAAAATACTGACTTCACTAGATTGAAGTGAGGCAGATCTCTGGAGTGAGAGCACCAAGAAATAAATTCATGAACTCAGAATTTATTAGGAAGATGAAGTCAGTACTGACAGATCATCTGGCTACACCAAGAAAAAAAGGGACTTTTTTTAACTTGGGGATTTTTTTTGCTAGCTAAACTGTATCACACATCTTTTCCAATCCTGTTGACTCTTCTTCCCTGTTCAATCCTACAGCCCCACAGATTTTACAGAAATTTCCCAATATCATTTTAAAAACAAAAATAATTCAGAGACTAAAAGAAGCATTTTCCTCCTCTATGGCCATAAAAACATTAACTTTTATCATCTGACTGTTGGTCTGTACAGTGGCAGCTCAGGGAATCTAAGATAAGGGGTAGGGAGATGTCTTAAGGCAGTTTTTTTGTCTGTTCATGCTACAGATCGTCACTTTACGAGCTACTATTTTCTCCACATCAAGGGACCTGGAAAAATCAATGCAAGCATTTTGTAAAGCTCATCATTTCAAAGTAGGTAACAAAGAAAAACAAGGGGCTTTCAATGGTATTTCATCTTTAGGAGTCCAAAAACATACTATTTTCAAAGTAGTATTTTTCATTCCATTTACTTCTTATATGCCGCATACTGTCCAACTACCATGGGTCCATAATGACTGGATATTATAAGGTCGTACATACAAAGACTTGCAACAGGACACAAATAATTCAAATATATTCAGAGCTCATATGAAAAATTCCACAACCACGTAAAGCTCTTCTCTCCACATTGTTGTTCAATAAACCAGGACCACAGGGTACAACCACATGCAAATCTCAATGACCTGTTGGTACTTACATTTGGAACAAGGTCCCTTAAACATAAAAGCTCA
Organism: Dolichotis patagonum; assembly: GCA_004027295.1. Taxonomy (NCBI): domain Eukaryota; kingdom Metazoa; phylum Chordata; class Mammalia; order Rodentia; family Caviidae; genus Dolichotis; species Dolichotis patagonum. The sequence continues at coordinate 14,525 of PVJX010009866.1, forward strand.
ATTTAACTCCTATAGTGCCGCTGTAGCTTTCTGCTTCTGAGGCTACTGGGTATTTACATTATTCTCACAAACTTCAGAATTGTGTTTCATGCTAATAAAAATTCTACATTTCTTTACTCAAAAATTATCACCTGCAGATAAGGAAATGGTCTAAGAATTTTCAGTCAGTTCCATGTAAATTTATGTCAGTTGTTTCACAGGTGCTCATGTTGCTGAGGTGAAAACCCTCTTCGGAAAAGACGGCATTTGATTTTCTTTAGGATAGTCCTATCAACTCAGGCAAGTCCTCTCCGTAGTCTCCTGCTTTTAAAGTAGTACACATGTCTTCACCTTTCTCTCAATGCTCTTTTTGTTCTCCCTTGCAAATGCCTTTGAATTGAAGGATGAGTGCCAGAAATAACAAAGGGTGCTTTATATAGTGGTTGGTATGTTCACTAACATCTTAAGGTAAGTGACTCAAAGCCAGTTGGTGCTTTGGGGGAGAAACAAGCAGTGACTGACTAACAAGGAAATATTCAGATGAAATGTTCAGTGGTCTAATTTTTTCTTAGAAGGACAAAAAAAGTGACAAACTTAAGAGTTCTATAGTGGTGCTGCAGACATTGTCTGTGAAAAAAACCAATCCAAAACATGACACTGACTACTCTCTCTGGAAATTCTGTGGAACTTGCATGTATACACAGATGCAGCTTCCCTGTATCTGGAGCAATTCCAAAGAGTTTAGGAAGAACCTCATACATGCATTTCACACATACATTTCAGACACAGCATCACAGATGATACTGGATATATCTTCAGAACTGAGTCTACAGACATTAACAATAGTTCTATAATAATGTCTTTCTTCAAGGACTGTAGGAAAAGTAAATAGAAATGATAGCCAAAGATAAAAGAATTTTAACACATCCTAGGCAGAGAAAAATGGATATGAAAGGATCATAGAAAATACGCAGAGGATCATTCTATAATCTATAATTCTTCCAGCCTTCCTTTGCCACACATCTGACCACAAACCAGAATCTAATTCAAATAGGGCTGCTTAGTTCAGACCTTAGTGATATTCATTAGATAAGACAGTCCCTGAGAATCTATTACTGGAAGCCAGAAACCGAAGAAGCAAAATGTCTTACCTGGTTTTCAAACACGTGTAGGGTTACATAACTAATCCTCTCTAACTATATCTACTGAGGCTCTACATTTACCCTTTGATTCCTAGTAATATCTCAATTGACTTCAGTCCTACAGGCATCTTCAAAAGTCAGTCAGTGATGCTTAAACTCTGTAAAATTCATGGAATAAGCATTTATCAAGTCACTAAGCCCGTAGGCTATGACAAAATAATCACCAATAACTTAAAAAAAAAAATCAAGATTCCCTTCATCAGCCTGAACCACGTCTTCTCTTTGAGGCTCAATTATGAATACTTGGCTCTGATAGGATTCAGGGTCCTAGATTATGTTGTCTAGCTTGCCTGCGTGCCTAGAGGTTTTGCCTCCATAGTCATTCCAGAGCCAAATCTCATGCTAGGAAAGGATACTGCATAATTTTCCCCATCTCAATAGGGTTTTGCTGAAATGGTAGCTTGGTACATTGGTGAAGTCACTGTTCTAGAATGCTTCTATTAAAACAAATATACCCCCACACTCTAGTGCTTGACAAACGGCAAAGGTTGTTTTAATGACTTTGTTGGCCTTCTATATAGCTACCAATGTAGCAACATATTGAGGCACTCAATGGAAAGTAATACATAGTAAAACTCAATAATTTAAATGTCCTAAGACTTGACCTAGGATTTGTGGATTCTAGGGCTACCTATCAGGCCAGAAATAGGCTATACACATTCACATTGTATGTATCTGAAGTACTGAAGTCCACATATTGCTTCACTGTCAAATAACAAGTCATTAATCAAATACCACTGGCTCTCCTGGCCCCAACTCTAGGAACCATCAACCCAAACCTAAAACTGTGAATCCCTATGGCCAGCTGTTCTCAAGTCTCTTGCTTTCCACAATAGACCCAACTCATCTAGATACCCAATACAACACACTATACATTCACATGCCAAGTTCTGCCATTTGTTAGGATTCTAAGGATATTTTTTAGAGCTTCTGTGAATTATAGAACAAGAGGTTCTAAGCTTATCCTTTTTTATCTCCTCAAATCTGAAACCAACCATTTATTTCTCTAAGGAACTACAGGCTCCTTAGGAGAAAACAGTACTTAATATGGATGCCACAACTAGTTATTTGTATTGAGCTGTCACTGTTTCTAGACCTTGTTGGTTTTTATATTCAAACGTAATAAAAATCTGATGAATAAAAAGTAACTTACAGGCAAAGGAAACAGCTTCCCATTTACTTTTATACACAGACTATTAGGATAGTTATCTTCTTGAGGACAACTTGTCTCTGCCAGGCAAAGTCTGCATTTAAAAAAAAAATAAGAAAAAATGTATTAAATAGTATACCCAAATATGATATATGTTTTAAAATTCAGGGCTATATGAACAGTTACCAAGTACAAAATTATAGTAACTAGATTTCAAACTCACCTCAGCTGAACTTGAACTGTATAGTCTCTCCGACCACCTGGCAAAAAGTCCCTGTTGAAAACAGAAATAAAGTGTGTTAAGAAAGTACTGGAAGATTTTACAGAACACTCTCACCAGGGGAAAAAAAAAGCATTAATTACATTTCAATTCTTACTCCTTAAAAGCTGAACATTTACCTCCCACCAATATCATAGGCTTTTTCCAAAATACTACAAAGGTAATAACCCCATTTACTTAACTTTCAAGTAATGTCTATAGGGCACTCTTAAGGTATTTTCAATTTATAGGAATTATGATGATGCAATAGTTATTCAATAGATAAACTGGGTTAACCTGAAGCATCCTAGTCTCTAAAGAAGTTTGATAAATTAATCTATGATTAGTCACTCTTCATTTAGGCTGAGCATTCTAATCACTTGGAGACTTCTTTTGCATTTAAATATAAGGTTCCATTTGCCAGATATTCTCATTAGTTTGAGCACAGTCTGACAATAGATTGTACACATAGGCAATTCTAACACAGAAACAATGTGTAGACTCCACAGTCTCAAAACCTCTATCTCACGGCAGTTTTGTAATTATGAATCCAACTACAGATACTTAACTTCTTATAATTTCTGGATAAAAAAAAATCCGTCTGATTCCTAACCCTCCAAATCCATCCCATTCAAAATGGATGTTATTTTTTAGAAATGCAAGCCCCATCTCAGACCTACATAATTATAATCTGCTTTTTAACAAAATCCCCAAGTGGTACATACATACACTACAGAATTGTTATCCACAGCCATTATCCTGAATCTTGGACATAAACAGTAGCTCTATCCTTTGAAACCTAAAGTAGCACACTGTCCCTCCCTAAAGGGAAAGTACAATAGGTTACAGCAGCAGTCTCCCAAAAGAGACTTATTCCGATTTCACATGCAGGGTATGTAAGATTTCATGAGATTTAGTCACTTGCCCAGTGGCATACAGACTTAAAGAGACAAAGCCAAACTTACTTTCCAGTTAGTATTATTCTTAGCAATCATACTGGCTCCCTTAAAGATAAGGGTTACACAGTCAAGTTATAAATCATGAGAGTAACAGAAAAGAATCAATGAACTGTAAGCAAACTGATGGAATGTGGTCAATGAAGAGAATGTTTCAAGAAGTTTCTTCCAGGCAGACCTCTGGGCCCTGACTATAAATGGAGAGAACAGTATGAAAAATATCAAGCAAAAAATGTCCTTGACACCAGTTTATATTTCAAGTTTGCATCCTTGGTGTATGGAGTATTGTCTGGATCACTGCAGATGCTTTAAAAATATATACACACATATGCACACACACACAAGAACATGCAAACGTACACGCACACATACATGAATGACAAAATAAATGAAATAACAGAGACAAGCAAGTTTGAGAGGTATTTTTCAACTATCTGCATGTGCTGTGTTTGGTATGCTTATGGGTCATCAAGGTAGAAGCAAAAAGGGCCCTGTCCAGAGGAGGTGTTGACTTTTTTCAGGCTTCAATAAAAACCATAACATTCATGAATATTGCCACAAAGTAGCAAAAAAGAATCACAAGTTGATTCCTAGGAATGCATAAGACAAGTCAGTAAGAGGACAGAGAGAACAAATTAGAAATACAGTAGTAACAAATGGAAGACAAGAGCACTAAAGTCAAGAGAGACCTGAACCCAGTGTTTAGTCTTCACAATGTATAACAAAGCAACAAAGGCTGAACTTGACTGTACATAAGCCTCCATACTAGATTTTACTAACGTTACAGAGAAAGCGGAAGAACTGGATAGATAGCCATGTTGTAAAATTTTGCTACACACTGAAAATACCCAAAAAGGTTTTTAAACCACTAACTTGAAATGTAGTTCAGGAGCAAAGTGCCTGCTTAGCATCTACGAGGTCCTGGGTTTGATCTTCAGGACCACAAAGAAAAAGGAGGAAAAAAAGAATGGAAGAAGAGAGGTAAGAGAAGAAGGGAGAAGCAGGGTGAGACAACACTGATCTGCGGTTCCATCCCTGGAGATGCTAATTTAATTAGCACAGATGAAACTTGGGTGCTTGGATTAGACTTTTTAAAAGCTCCTCAGCTGATTTTAAAATGCTAAAAGTTTTTGAATTATGAGGATAGACATAATTAAATGACAAAAGGAATCATATAAATCCAGAATATTTAACATACTAAAGGCTATTTCTTTTCCTTTTTAAAAGCACAAAGTGTCAAAACTATGAAGGGAACCAGATCTATATACAGAAGTGATCAATTCCAGAAAATATGTAACATAAATTTACTCAATCTTGTGGTGCCAGAAAGTAATGTTCCAAAGTGGACTTGGGAGGGAAAGGAGTACAAAAAGGGCAAAGGAGTCAATCTAAAAGAAGCCCAGTAACAAAAAGTAGAACAATGAGTCACAATATAAATTCCTGTGTAGCTGAGTAACATACAGAACATCTATGAATCCACACTGGTGTAAATATATAAATGAACAAATAAAGAAGTGAGAAGGGACAACTGTTCCTTACAAAAGAATTGCACTAATGGAAAAATAAGACAACCAAAAAAAAATGACCACCAGAATATAAATGCATTGCTCATTTACTATTAAATAGTGAACTAATTAGCAGGCAAAAGTCTAAGAAACAGAATGTATGCCTAATCCATATGTGCAGTTCGAGGAAAATCGATGCAACTTGAGACCACACTCTTTAGTGAAACAAACTGGACAAATGTGTGAATACCATATTGTTTCTCTGGTATAAGAAACTGAAAGGGTAAGTACATACCAAAATGCGTAACAGGTATCATGAAATAGAAAATGTTCAAATGTGGAGGGCAGCAGGGAAGAAAAAAAGGGAAAAGGAAAAAAGAAAACACAGAATCCAAGCTTTTGCAAATATGGAGGGAAGAGGTAATGGAAGGAAGACAGGGGAATGGGGGAAAAAAACAAGTGAAGTTATATCATGTACAGATACAAATTCTCTATGATGAATGTGATCATTATGTGTATCTAAAATGTACTAATAAAATCTGATTAAAAAAATAAAACTAAAAGTGTGTGGTCCATGACATTTACAAATAGCACAAGAAAAGCCAGTAACTTGCTGGGGATTTAGTTCAGCGGCATAAGCACCTGCCTTGCAAATGCAGTCGTGAGTTCGATCCCTGGTATGAAAGAAAGGAAAGGAAGGAAAGAAAGAAAGAAAAGCCAGTAACTTTACAGTAGCCAAATGATCAAGGTTAGTACCCATCACCAAAAATCTATCAGTACTAATGGCAGACATGATACACTGAAAAAACATTTTTGACGAAAATGCACAATTTGAAGGTAGACATTCAAATACCAGAACCAAGCTGTGGCCACCCCAGGGCAAGAAGCAAGAAGCAACAGCATTTCCTGAGATCCATGCCATGTTGGAACTTAGGGCGCTGAGCAAACCAGCAACCAGCCTGCTGCTCTGGTAAGTGGCTGTGGTCTGGCAAGGCACGGCCACCCCAGAGCAAGAAGTAAGCAAGAAGCAACAGCGTTTCCTGAGATCCGTGCCATGTTGGAACTTAGGGCGTTAA
>PVJX010009866.1:20751-49231 GCA_004027295.1 Dolichotis patagonum
GTGGGAGGCTGTGAGCCTGCCAGCGAGCGGGCTGAGAATCAAACATCTCATGTCGTCCTGTCCCCTCTCCTGTGTCCTCCCCTCCTCTTTCCCCCTACTTAGCAAGTGGGAGCCACTGAACTACACATCTTGTGAGAAGATTGGCTATGTTATTTAGTATGAACTCCCCGTAATCAAAGATATGGACAACCATTTGGAAGAAAACAAGAGACAATATGACAGATAGTGAAGATCTCTGGTTGTCTAGCTTTGAAATTTATGCTTTCTTATGTCCCATTCTGTTCTGTTTTGTTGTGTTTTACTCCCTTTAAAATAAAAAAAAAATACCAGAACCAAGTAGCAGTTCACAAAACACCTGATTGCTATCCTTCAAAATTATCAAAAGTCATAACAGAAAAAATTAAGACACTGTCATTCAGTGAAAGGAAATTAGGATGACACAATCATTTGAAGTGTGTAGTATAATTAATAGGATTGCACTGTTTGAAATCTTGGTTTTGGTAACTGTGCTACAATCACTCAAGCTGTTAGGGGAAGCTACGCAAAGGGTATACAATTTTTCTGTAAATCAACTCACTTCAAAATAGAAAGTTAAAAAAACTTTAGGATACACTTAGGTCAAACTTAACATGTGGGCACCAGGTGTGGTGATATATGCCTATAATTCTAGCACCCAGGAGGTTGAGACAGGATTACTGTGAGTCAAGGCCAGTTTGGGCTATCCAATGAGTTCAGTGCCAAGACGAAGTATTTAGCAAGAACCTGTCTCAAAACACAAAACATACAAGCAACATACAAAAAAGACAACATACAAGCCTTACAGCAATACTAAAACAACTGAGAAAATCTGAATATAGCAGGCTATTATGCAAGAACTAGGAATCTGCATTATAGTTAGAAAACAAAGGTTCATCTTTTCAATACTTCTACATTAAATTACACATTAGCTATTATTTGCTTTAGTTGCTTTAATAAGCATCCAGGGGAAAAAACGGTGGGGATATCAAATACAGAGGGTCAAAATGTTGGTAACTACTAAACCTGGATAATGGGTGCCAAACTCTTAACTTTCATTTAATCTTATAATCATGTAACTGTAAAATAACTGAAGTTTATACTGTACACTTGTATGAACTGGATCTCCATATAATATCTTGCAATCCTCACAATTTATGTAAATAAGTTGGTTCATTAAAAATACTGCGAGCAACTTGTAGAAAGGGTTCATGCCATATAACATAGTGCCATGTTAATAAACACTAGATGATCTCAAACAACTCACTGATGAATAACAATACTAAGGATAAATAATATGATTATTGGACACAAAATGTAATTTTTATTTTCTCTATTTTATTAGTTTATTACTTCCACAAAACAGCAACAAGTCAGTCTAAGCATGTACTACTCTTTAGGGGCTCAAACTTTACAGGTTCATATTATAAAGCCATTCTGAGATTTTTATTAACACGTGTAACTTTAATAAAAGGGATGTCAGCCCAGACCTAACACAGCAGAAAGCTTCTCCAAGGGCTGCCATCCACACGCTAGAATACAGTAACATAAGATGACAAGGACAGAATGGGTCTTCAGGATCCAGGAAAAAATATGAAGCGCAAATTGAAGCCCACGGAGACACTGAAGAGCCAAACTTAAAGAAGGAGATAGTTGGTGGCGCCTTCTCTCTGGACAGTACTTGCTTTACGAGAGAAGTAGTTCAAACGTGTAGACACATGGTGGCTGCTAGTGACCCCAGAAGCCTCGACGTAGAGACAAGGCAGTAGAGGGGAGCTGCCAGCAGGCGTGAAGGACTGCACTGGCTGGTGGTGAGTACAAAGGGCTCAGTCTTCCTCAAGGAAAGAGCAGTTGGCCTGCAGCCATATTGAAGACAGGCAGGCTGAGGTCAGAACTCAGAACTGTGGCTGGCTCCATCTAGTGGCTTCCAGCTAGGCTCAGACCCACAGAAGATGCTCACAAGACAGTGAGCCAAAGTCAACTGAGCTGGGCCAGAAAGTACAGGCTTGCTGAGATTATTCACTACCCCACCAAAAAGCTACTACTGCCTTGTTAGCACAGATTGGCATGGATCTGGACTCTGCTTCCATAGGCTGTCTGCCAGTTACAGCAGAGACATAACTGAAAATGGACTCCCCGCTTTTTTTTTTTTTAACTTTTTGATTTTGCTTTTTTCTCCCTCTTTCATTTTTTGTTCTTTTTATATGAGTGTGGTTTGTAGCCTCTTTGTTTCTGTGATTCTGTTTTGTTCTTTTTATCTCTTCCTTCTCTCTCTCCCTCCAGTCTTATGTACCAGTTTCCCAAAGTTAATGTGATTTACCTCTGTCCATCGACATTATGACCTTATTCCTAATCTCCTCCGCTTCTTCCACTTCTCTACTTTCTCCTTAACTCATTTTAAATTTTAACCCCTAAGGATAAAATTGATACTTTAAGGACTTGTCTCCTGCAAATAATTTTATGGTTTTAGATTTTGTTATATAACCACAAATCTAGTTCATACAGTTAAAAGTGGCAAATTAATGGATACCTCAGTTTGTCAAATAGGCTGTATTTGATTGTATTGGTATCTCTACAGTCAAAAGTGACACAATTGTTCTAAACAGCTGTTCATCCTGATACTTCAAGACCCAGACTAAGGGTCACAGAAAATACTGTGGTACAGTGCCAAAGAACCAGGGACTCTACCAAACAAGCAACAATTTCTCATCTCCAACAAATTTAAGAGGCAGGATCTTTTAACAGACTCAAAACCCAAAAATCAGCTATACTTGGAAGACACCTCAGAGAAGTAGTCATTACTTAAGGGCCATCTAAATCCTAGCAATAAAGCAACCCACCATAGGCAATTTGCAAGCATCACCCCAGGAATTAAACTAAAAAAAGAAAAGAAAATGCAATGTATTTTCCAGCCCACCAAAAGCAACTCCAGGGGCCAATGAAGTGGGACAATCTGAAAGCCTCCCACAGGTCTCCCTGAAGTGGTAACAACAAAACAACTGAATGGGGCTCTTAAAAAAAAAAAATCACATCAGAAATCACCTCTCAGATAAACTGCACAGATGGTATGTAAAGACCATTGTTTGAGACGCTAGCACAGACAAAGACAAAACAGAAGACCTGAAGAAAATTGTGGAAGCCATAAATGCTCAGCATAGGAAACAAATGGAATGCAGAAGGTAGATTCAAGCAGATACCCAGGAGAATAAAAATTCCACTGCAAGTATTCAAAGCAGATTAAGACAGTTTGAGGAAAAGATCTCAGATATAGCTGACAGGCTTGCAGTCAGCCATCATAAAAGGACAGATTTCTCAAAACAGCAAGGGTTCATAAGAAATCAATCCATCAGCTGATAGATAAGAAAAAGAAAAATAACAAGACTGACTAACATCAACGAAAAAGGAGATAACACAAGTGATCTTAAAATGTTGTTCACACACATCATGGCAGAAAGCTTCCCTCATAGAGAAAAAAGAATTTTTATTTACACATCTGTGAGGCATATAGAACTCTAGTTGGCCAAGACCACACAAAGCCCACAGCCAAGCATATCATAGTCTAGATTCCACAAATTCAACACAAGAACAGAAGCTTAAAAGCTGATAGGAAAACAAATCACCTATAAAGGAAAGCCCAAGAGAAATACAACTGACTTCTCAGCACACTCTCAAGTCAAGGAGAGCTTGGAGTGAAATATTCCAAGTTCTAAAGGAACACAACTTTCAACCCAGGTTGATGTAACCTGCCAAACTGTCTTTCAAAATTGATGGGTAAGATACTTCCATGACAAAGAACACCTGAGGAAATTTATGACCACCAAACCAGCACTACAAAATGTTTTGAAGGTCATTTTAGAGGGAGATAACAAGGACTACCACTCTATGAACCCCAAAAGAACAAATCCACCTCAGGCAAGGCAAGCAATTAAACAGAGAGAAGGGGGGAAAAGAAAAGAAAAGAAAAGAAAAGAAAAGAAAAGAAAAGAAAAGAGAAGCTAACAACAGGAAAATAACATGACAAAGATAAGTCAATATATGTGAGTTATAACATCAGTGTTAATTATCTCAACTAACCAATTAAAAGACACAGATTGGCAGAATGGACCAAGAAGCATGACCCAACAATATGCTGCACACAAGAAACACATTTAATTTAAAAGGAAATTCATAGAAAGTCAAAGGTTGGAAAATAATAATCCATGTGATAGGGACCAAGAAAAAAGTTGGGGTAGCTATTCTACTTGCAGATAAAGTAAATTTCAAGCCAACATTCATTAAAGAGAAATAAAGGTCACTACATCCTCATAAAGGGAATAATCCAAGAGGAAGAGATAACAACCATAAATACACATTCAACAAATATCAGTGCACCCAAAGACATAAAACAAATACTAACAGGCATGAAACATCAAATTAACCCTAATACAACTGTATCTGGGGATCTCAACACCCCATTGTCACAAAAAGATCTACTAGACAAAAAAATAAAAAATGGAATATCAAAACTGAACCAAACTCTTGAACAAATACTTAGTAGATGTCTAGAAGGTGTTTCACCCCACAACATCAGAATACACGTTCCTCTTAACCTCACACAGGACATTTTCGAAAATACATCACCAAATTGGCTCATAGAACATGCTTAAGTAAATGCAAAGGAATTCAAATTATCCCGTGCATATTATCAGACCATGGTGCAATGAACTTGGAAATTCATGACAAAACAAACCACAAGAACTTCATAAACACATGGAAATTCAATAGCACCCTCCTGAACAACCAATGGTCACAGATGAAATTAAAGAAGAAATCAGACACCTTTTACAGTTGAATTTTGATAAAGACAATACAATATACTGGAACTTACAGGACACAATGAAAGCAGTCTTAAGAGGGAAATTTACAGACATAAATACTCATATAAGGAAAATGCCTCCAGCACAAATAAACCACTTAATGGAACCTCAAATTTCTAGAAAAAGAGCAGGCTAAGTCAAAAGCTCATACAAGGGAGGAAATTGTAAAGATCAGAGCAGAAATTAATGCACTGGAAAGTTAAAAAAAAAAAACAAAAACAAAGAAACAATGAATCAAAGAGTTGGTCCTTTGAAAGGTTATATTGACAAACCCTTACCCAACCTAATCAAAAAAAAGGAAAGAAAAGAAATACACACAATCAGGAATGAAAAAGAGTGAAATCATAATGAACCTTGCAGAAATCCAGAAAACTGTCTATACCTCGTTTGAAAACTTGCATTCTAGCAAGAAGGAAAATACAGAATGGACAGATTCCTATGGAATATGTTTCTTTGGACATATGAATTACCAAAGCTGAATCAAAAAGATATAAACATCTTAAATAAACCAATATCAATCAATGAAGTTAAAAAACCTACCAACAAGAAAAGCCTAGGCTCTGATGGATTCAATGCTGAATTCTACAAGAAATTCAAAGAACTGAAGTTTGTCTCTAAAATCAAGAACAAGACAAAGATAGCCACTATCTTCACTCTTACTGAACATAATCCTGGAAACTTAAACCAGAGCAATTAGACAAGAAATAAAAGGAATAAAAATAGGAAAAGAAGTTAAAATTATTGTTATTGGCAGCTGACATGTTACTTTACATAAAAGACTCCAAAAACTCCACTAAAAAATTGCTAAATATAATAAGCAAACTCAGTAGCACAACTGGATATTTAAAGTCAACAGCCAAAAATCAATAGCTTTCCTGTACATGAATAAAAAACTCAAGAGAAATCAGGGAAGTAACACCTTTCAAAATACCATCCAAAAAAAAAATGAAATACCTAGGAATCAATCTAACAAGGGATATAAAGCACTTCTACATTGAAAACTAGAGTACTCTAAAAAAGGAGACAGAAGAGGTATCAGAAAATGGAAACATATCCCTTGCTATTGGGTAGGAAGAACCAATATAGTGAAAATGGCCAGACTTCCCAAACCATTATTCAGATTTAATGCAAATCTGATCAAAATTCCAATAGCATATCTTACAGGATTAGAGAAAATAATCCTAAAATACATTTGGAACCAGAAGAGATCTAAAATAGTGAAGGTAATTCTGGGCGACAAAGGCAAAACAGGGAGCATCACAATCCCTGACTTAAAATTATACTATATAAAGATACTGTGATTAATAAAAAAAGAAAAAAACCAGAGTGGCATTGGCAAAAAAAAAAACACCCAAAAACCAACCAACAAACAAAAACCCCAAAACCCAGATCTGAAGATCAACGGAACAGATTAGAAGACACAGAAACAATTCCAACTCCAGACACACTAAGCCACCTTATTTTTGAGGACAGTGCCAAACATATTCACTGGAAGAAAGCTAGCCTTCTTAATAAATGGTGCTGAAAAAACTGGTTCTGCACATGCCAAAGATTACAATTCAGCCCTTATCTTTCACCATGCACTAAACTAAATTTGGAAAGGATCAAAGATCTTAATATTAAAACAGAAACATTAAATCTGCTGGAAGACAGAATAGGTAAAACTCTTGAAGACACTGCTGTAGGGGAAGATTTTATGAATAAAACCCCGATCACACAGGAAGTATATGAAGAATTAACAAATGGGATCTCATCCTATTAAAAAGCTTTTGCACAGCAAGAAAAACCACCAACAGAGTGAATAGACAACCCACAAAGTGGGAGAAAATGTTTGCTAACTGTACCTTGGACAAAGGATTACTATTGAAACACATAAAGAACTGAAAAAAATCAGTTCTCTCAAATTTAAAGGCCCAATCCACAAATGGACACCTGAGATGCATACACACTTCTCAGATGAAGAAATATGAATAGCAAATAAATATGTGAAAAAATATTCAGTATCATTGGTCATTCAAGAGATGCTAATTAACCAATATTATTGGTCATTTGAGAGATGCTAATTAAAATAATACTGAGAATTCCACCTCACCCTGGAAAGAAAGGTTGTTTATCAAGAAATTAACCAATAACCAATAAATGCTAAAGGGGATGTGGGGAAAAAGGAACTCTTCTCCATTGTTGGTGTGAGTACAGACTGATGCAACCATTCTTGAAATCAGTGGGGAGATTGCTCAAAAAACTAGGATTGGCGGTCCCATTTGACTCAGCTACTTCCCCTCTAAGTATCTCCCAGGATAATTAAAAACATCATACTATAGTGATATATATGCACCCATGTTTGTATCAGTACAGTTTGTAATAGCTAGATCTTGGAAACAACTTAAATGCCCATCAACTGAGGAATGGATAAAAAAAGATTATTTTTATACAAAGGAGTACTACTCAGCCATAAAGAAGGATAAACTACAGACTTTTATAGGTAAATGGATGCAACTAGAGACCATAAATCAGACTCGCTTGTGTAAACATCCCTAGTGTGAGACAATCCCTCACTGTCTTCCTAGTGTGAGACACTGAAATTATGTATGTATATAAAAAAGATTTTTAAGATAGTTACACTACTCATTTCTCTTAGTTCACTGAATAGAAAGGTTTGTGCTACTATTATTTGGACAATGAAATGCTGGTATCTTGTACTGAGCAGTTGAACAATATGCAATGTAGTAACCTCTCTTACCCTCTAATTACCATATCTTGAAATTTTGGTTTTTTTCCTGTTTAAAATAAAGGGGGGGGGGTGTGATTAGCCACAGAATCTAAAGTTGCATCTCAGAATCTTTCACACAACAACAGTGCATGTTCAAGATGTTAGGTGTTCAAAAACCTTGTGTGGTCTCTAAGTCTGAATCCATTAACTTAGGACATTGACAGTGCAAACCTACATATTCAAAACTGATAGTCTGGTTATAATTGTATAAGAGAACTTATACAATTAAGTTAAATATAAGAAATTTCTCTAGGGTCCGGGATTTAGTTCAGTGGCATAAGCACCTGCCTGGCAAACAAGCACGAGGTTGTAAGTTCGATACCCAGTACAAGAAAGAAAGCAAGCAAGCAAGCAAGCAAGCAAGCAAACAAGAAAGAGAAATTTGTCTAACTCAACATTTAAAAAAAAAAAAGCTCAAAGAACTATTCTAATGTATAGTTGGAACTAATTTCTTTTAATTCTACAGTTCCAGAAAAGCATTTAACCTACAATAATCTCATTTTTCCTACAGTGACTCTTCTAAGACAATTCTGAAGAGCTACATAAATAATGCATTACTAACACCAAAAAGGGCTATTTTTATTTGAAAAACTATGCTCTACAAATTTCCTTTTCCATCTCTTAGTTCACTGCTCTTTACAAATGTACCAACTTAAAACTTCTGTATTTTTCTCTGAAATTGACAAGGCTAACAGTATTTTTCTTTCTTTTTTTTTAATAATTTTATTTAAAGAGGAAAAAACAAAATAGAACAGAATAAAGGGTAGCGACAATACAGTTTTCCAAGGAAAAAAGGAAAAGTACAACAACAATAAAACCTAAGAAATTATTACTTGACTAATTACATACTGACTTCTTGGAAATAGTTGTTCAAATTACAAAGTTAAAACATATAAAGTAGACATTCAAACAGTGAGACTGTTAACAGCTCTGCTCCACGATCTGACAAAAACAGCAATAAGGTCATCCATCTTACCCATGCAAATATACATGCAATTATATCAAAAGGGTAAAATTAAACACAACAAAACAGAACAAAGCGGATCACAAGAAAGCAATGTAAGAGACAAAAATTTCAAAACTAGACAATCGGAGATATTCACTCTCTATCATACTGACTCTTGTTTTCTTCCAAATAGTTGTCCAGATTGTCACATATAGGGAATTCACATGAAACAACCTAATATGGAATTGATCTGAGCAGGACGAGGAGGACATTACAGGTCTTCAAGACCACACATTAGGGAAGCCAAGAATGGCTGTCATAGTGTCTCTTATTCTCCTCAAAACAGCTATCTATACCTTCATGTGTGTTGAACTTAAACAAGGCAAAGCAAGCTAAGATCACTTTGAACAAAAAGTGATAGTTTTGCTGGACTTCACATCATGACATTATGGAACCAGCACTGGATATTGTAGTGTCTCTTTTTCTTCAAAGTAGTTATTTATTTCAACATGTGGCTAACAGTATTTTTCATAATCAGATTTCTACTAAATTTTGGTTCTGGTTTTTTTCCACCAAGAACAATTATTAATAATGTTCAATGACACTCTCAAAAATGCCTGAACTTGAAACGATAGTTTATGCCCACTTGTCTTTGTACTGTTAAATTCTTTATGTTGTTGTATTTAGAGTAAGTTTTTCATTTAAAATGTGATTGCTGTTCTGAGGATGGTACCTTAGTGGCAAAGCATTTGCCCAGAACACATGAAACACTCAAATCCCTGGACTGATCCATTGATCGATCAATCGATTGATCGATCCAAGTGTAATTAAAATAATTTTAAAAGATATTCTGAGGTTTTATCCAAAGGTTAAATTTTTCTACTTCACAGTATTAAATATATAATCAAAGTACCCTCCCCTTACTTGAGAAACAGGGCACCTGTTATGGACTGAACAAGATACATCATGTAGAAACCTTAACCCCCAATTTGACTGTATTTGTATATAGGACCTTTAAAAAGGCAATTAAGGTTAAGTAAGATTTAGGATAGGTCCCTAATTCAACATAGCTGGTGTCATAAAAGGAAAAAAAGACACCAGGGATGCACTGGCGTAAAGGTAAGGCCATGTGAGAACACAGCAAAACGTACAAGCCAAACACAACAGCCTCAGGAGGAAACAAATCTGTGTCACTTAATCTTGAACAGAAGCCTTCAGAATTTTGAGAAATAAATTTCTGTTTAAGCCAGCCTGTCCCTAGTTTTCTAATCATACACAACATACACACATAAACATTTCAAACATTTCTCTTACCTTGATATGCAAATCTCTCTAACTTGTTGAGGTGTCAAAGCAAAAATAAAAAACTTCTCTTGAAATCGCTGAATACTGCTTTGAACTGGAGTGGAAAAAGAAAGGTATTTCAGTAATAAATCCAAGGATTTAAGCACCTACAATAACCAGGTATTCTGATAAATATCTACCAAATTTCAAAATGTTTGTGGTTAAAGTACTCTAAAATTAAGAAGCACTAAACTGCATTCATCTTAGAATTAATAGGTTAAGTCAAACCAAATCAGTTTCTTGAATTTTAAACATTTAATCAATCTTTATTCTTAAACACTAATTATAATACAATAAAAATGTAACAAAACTCAAGATTGCATTTCATTCTTTACAGTATCACCTACTGAAAACTCCCTGGGTAAAAAGCACAGATAGTTTATTGCAGCAATTAAGGCCCTGGAAATATCATCAAGTGGTTCACAGTCTCAGAGTACTTTTAAATGGAAGGAAGAAAGTGATGCTGTTTATTATGGAAGTCTAAAAAACAATTTTAGGTTACAAACAATTATAAGGAGTACAGACAAAGACATATAACAATATGTCTCTACTTCGTCAAATTCCCATTCACTTCTCCATCTTTTGTTTCTTACATGTATTTCATCATCTATTATTTTTAGCTAAGGTTACCAATGACCTCTTACCTGCTAAATAACCTGAATTTGAGATTAGATGTGAACATACTATGTTTTCAACCTTAGTTAATGGCATAATGGCCAGAAACCAAGTACAAATGGAGTCCCAAGTACAAATGCCATTAGAAACAAAAGTGAAAATGGAGCTAACCCCAAATTCTAACAAAGATACACCCACAGAAGTAATTCTGGTTGAGTGGAGGGAATGATCAAATCCCAAGGAAAATACAAAGAAAACCATCTAGTTGCATCAAAATCAAACTATTAAAACTCAACAATCAGGTGGGCATAGTGGTGCACTCCTGTAATCCCATCACTTGGGTGGTTAAAATAGAAAGACTGCTGCAAGTTCAAGGCCAGCCAAGGCAACGTAGTGAAAGGTTAAGTCTGAACTACATAGTGAGGTTCTGCATCAAAAAAAAAAAAAGAAAAGAAAAGAAAAACAAAAGACAAAAAGGAACAATCATAAAATCTTAAAAACCATCAATGAAAAAGGAAACAATACCAAAAAAATGGCTTTCTTGTCATGAGGAAGGAACGTTGGGTCCATGACATCTTTATAGTAGTGGCACATGCCTGTAATCCCAGCACTTAGGAAGTTGTGGCAGGAGTTTGAGGGCATGAGTTTGGGGCCAGCATGAGCTACACAGTGAGTTCTCAAGGTGAGTCTGAACTGCATAGAAAGACCATGTCTCCAAAAATAAATATTAATAATAACAACAATGAAAAGGGCTGGGATGTAGTTCATATGAAGGCCCTGGGTTTAAACCCCAGTTCTGTAAGAAAGAAAAAAAGGGACAGAAAAGGAAAAAGAGATGAAAGAAAAAGAAAACTACTGAAAATTCAGTATCTTTCAAAGAATGCAGCAACTTCAAGTTAACAAAACCAGCGAATTTTTTGACAGCAGACATGTACTACAAGAAAGGACTTTAAATTTAATATGAGATTCTACCTTTTGTTTGTTTGTTTGTTTGTGACAGGGTCTCCCTATGTAGTTCAGGCTGTTTTGAACTTACTATGTATCCCATGCTGGCCTCAGACTTATTTGTGGTGACTTTCCGGCCTCATTCTCCCAAGTGCTGAAATTAAATGCATGTGCCACCATGCCCGGTGATTGTATTTAATAAAAAATACAAACACTAAGTAAATGGTAAATGAAAGAAAATAAGCTATTTTTTCCTTATGTCTTGGAATTCCATAAAAAGACAACTGTATGGGCAGAGGATTTAGCTCAGTGGCTTGCCTGCTAAGTGCGAGGTCATGAGTTCAATCCCCGGTACCAAAAAAGAAAAAAAGAAAAAAAAAGGCATCTGTAAGTGTTTAAAGCAAAAGTAACAGTACTTTCCAAAAGTAATGGAAGCCAGGACTTAAAGGGCAGGCATAAAGAAAAAAGAAGCACCAAAAGGATGGAGGTAGATAAAAGCTACACAAATAAAATTCAACCTGCCCAAGAGCTGTGTTTCCTATCTCATCTGATGAGCTTGATTAACATACGTCCCTCCAGAAACAGATTAAGTATGCCAAACTAGCTAGTAATCCTGGGCAAACCCACCTCTGTAAATTCACCAGGATAAATGACAGTATTTAAGGCTTTATCTGGATGTCTGAAATTAGAATGCTTCCACAATCAGCACATGAAACACATACATACGATTTTTAAGCTTTATAGCTTGATCTTTGTTGATTACATCATAATAAACATATTTTTGTTGTGCCTTTATTTCTCTGGTGCACTTCTGGCTTTACCTATCATGTCTCTCCTACCAAATTTTCCAACTAGACTATAACCTACCTGGTTTTATGGAGAAACAAAATGTTTCACTCTGTATAAGAACTGGTCTCTTAGGAACTTACAGCAACAAAAAAAAGTGCATATGCAAATAAAATCTGCTTTGTGTTAACATTAACCTTTCAGACAAATACACCTTATGACACAGCAGCAGCCAAAAGCACAATGAACTTAAATCCATGAGCTAAACTGTCATTCTAATGCACATTATGAGAAAAAAATGACAGGATACAAAGTACACACACACACAGATCTTGCAGTTTTACTCTCTATTTAGTGTCCAGAATTTGCAATCAGAAAATCAATTCTGTAGATTTCATTAAAGTTTTTATGTTAACAGCCGGGGAGGTGGGGAGACCACCCTAACTAAAAGACATGAATTAGTTATAGCTTTATTCAAATTTTTTCTTTTCTCAGCAACTTTTTTTGTTAAAAAAAAAAAAAATTCAAACCATTGTCTCCCATTATGCACTTCTTTTATAACTATGACATTCCAAATGAGCAAGGGGATCTATTTCGCTGTGCCTTTGAGTTCAAATGTCCCTTTGTGACTGCTTCAGAGATTTTGTACCACTGGGGTTCTGTTCAGAAAGTCCTTGCCTATGCTTACATCTTCAAGAGCTTTACCTCTTTTATCTTCCAGCAAGTTAAGTGCTTCTGTTTTGAACATTTAGCTCTTTGATGTATTTTTATTTTAGTTTAGCACACAGGAAGATATTTGGGTCTAGAGTCACTCTTCTGCATGTATATAAACAGTTTTCCAAGTACCATTAAAGAGGCTATATTTCCTCAGTGTATGTGTTTGCCTTTATTAGATTATTAGATCAAATCACTGAACATGTGTGGGGTTGTTTCTGCTTCCACTATTTCAGTGGTGACGAAATTATGGCACATATGTTATTTTTAAGATAAAAGAAAATTCTTTTTCTAAACTAAGACTTCACATTTAATTGCAGTGTTGACACTTGACCATAAATAAGTAGATTCTAGGCTGCACTTTGCATATTTATCTCTAAAAGGTTCACCATCATTGTTCTTTTCTATTCCACTGATCCTGGTGCTTGTTTGTGCCTGTGCTGTACTTTTTAATCATAGCAGCTTTGTAGTATAACTTCAAAACTGAGATTGTGATGCTTCATGTTTTGCTTTTGTTATACAATAGGACTGCTTTTGCTATTCTCAATCTCTTTTGGTTCCATATGAATTGTAGGATAGTTTTCTCTAGACCTATGAGAAATATCTTTGGTATTTTGATTGGGATTGTGTTAAATCTACTTATCAATTTTGGAAGTATAGCCATTTTGATTACAAAATGCCTTCTAATTACAAAATGGTTCCGACTATCCAAAAAAAGAGTATCTTTCCACTTTCTCATGTCCACTTTAATTTCGTTTTTCAAAGTGGTATAACATTTTCATTACATAAGTCTTCTTTCACTTCCATTGTTAGGTTATTTCCTAAGTATTTAATTTTTCTTGATGCTACTCTGAGTGGTATTGTTTTCCTAATTTCTTTTTTGGTGACTTTATTATTGTATAGAAACACTTGATTTCTGTGCATTTTATGTACTGCTACACTGCTAAATCTAAGAGTCTGTTGGAATTCTGGGGGTCTTTTAGCACAAGACTGTATCATCTGCTAATAATACTTTAACTTTGTCCTTCCTTTCTTTCTCTTGCCTGCTCTGGCTAATGTTCCAAGGACAATGGTGAACAGAGTAGCAGTAGTGGACATTCTTGTCTTATTCCTGATTTTTGGAAAGAAAGCTTTTGGGTTTTCCCTGTTTAATAGGATGCAAGCAATCCCCTGGTCATAAATGGCTTTTATCAGATTAAGATAATGGTCCATCTATTTATTTTCTTCAGGGATTTTATCATGAATAGATGCTGGACTTTGTCAAAGGCTTTTTTTTTTTTGAAGTCTACAGAGATGACTTCTTTCCTTGTTTCTCTTTCTAGGAAGATTCATTTACTGATTTGCATATATTGAAATTAAGGAGCCGGGGATTTAGCTCAGTGGCACAAGCACCTGCCTGGCAAGCGCAAGGTCATGAGTTCGACCCCCAGTAACCCCCCCCAAAAAAAGTTAATGATGAAATTAAGTACTCAGAAAATAACCTAACCAAGTAAGTGAAAGAAGACCTCTACAATTCTTGCATACCCGAAATGAAGACTAGCTGATCATGGTATCTGATCTTTTTAATGATCTGTTGCATTCTGTTTGTCAATATCTTGTTGAGGATTATTGCATCTCTGTTCATAAGGGATACTGGCCTATAGTTCTCTATTTTGGTTGGATCCTCATCTGGGTTTAGGATCATAGTAGTATTAGCTTCCAAGAAAGATTCTGAGAATACTCTTTCCCTCTCAATTTCATTAAAAAGAGAATATTGGTGTTAGATTTTCCTTAAAGTTCTTATAGAATTCAACAGTGAATCCATCTTGTGCTGGGCATTTTTTCTTTTTTGGTACCAGGGATTGAACTCATGACCTTGTGCTTGCCAGGCAGGCACTTGTGTCACTGAGCTAAACCCTCGGCACTCTGGGCTTTTCTTATTGTAGGTTTTTTATTACTGCTTCAAGTTCATTACCTGTTACTGGATTACCAAAGTTTTTAAGTCTTCTTGGTTCAGTTTTGGTAGTTTATATGTATCTAGCATCTCTCCATTTCTTCCAAGTTCTCCTATTCTTTTGGTGTATAGTGGCCCATTTTTAATCATGTGTTTCTTAACATATTAGAATAACAGAAGTCATCTCTGTATAAATATCCAACCACTGATCAACTGGGGAGGTCAGAGAACTGAGGTATCCTGCTTCTCATAAGGTAGTGATTTTTAACACACTCCTGCCAGCTCAAAGTACCAGTGGTAAATGCTAACTCTCCATCGGGAGGCTTGCACCACTGGTGACGGAAATGGCAGTCATGCATGGATCACCAGTGATTCAAGACACGCAAAAGCAAGACATGGGAATAAAGGTACCGTTATGAACATGAAAGAGCAAAATAGTTACCCATTGTCAATCCTCCCAAATCATTCTCTTCACTTCAGTCCTCTTGCCCCACATATGCAGTCAATCAGTAAGTCCTGTCTTCTACAGTCTTGTTACTTCCTCTCTAGTCTCACTGCTACTACCCTACTCAAAGCCCATTATTATCTTCTACAAAGGAAACAGCAGCCCTACCTCCTTCTCTGCCAGTATCCACCAGAACACAAATGTGAAGTTAGTCAACACAAGCATAACTTCAATCACCATTCTTCTGTTAAAAGACTCAACAGTGTCCTATCTCTGAATGAGTCAATTCCTTTACTGCATAACTCACCTGGGGATTTACCTCAGCGGCACAAGTGCCTGCCTGACAAGCTTGAAGTCATGAGTTCAATCCCCCATACCAAAAAATAAATAAAAGTACATGACAAAAATTAAATAAATAAATAAATAAATAAATAAATGTCTTAGCTCTTTTCCTAATAAGCATACATTTTTCAGGTCTTCCAAGGTCTTATTGTACTTTAAGCAGATTCTTCACTACTAAGTCTCACAATTAGCCACCATAACTTCTACTTCTACTGACTCATAGTTCTCCCATTCTTGGCATTTCTTACCCAATGAAGTCTACCACCTAAAGTTTTATAAAGTTACCATACAAGATACCCTGAACAAATTTTCCATTCATAAAAGCAGTAATATTTGAGCACAATTTATAGTACTTTATTCTAATGTTTTTTTTCTAATGTTAACTACATAATAAACTCAAAACTCATTTCATATCTGTTCTGTCATCCCCATAATCAGACCACACAGTTATATCCAAATGCAGTATTTAGTATATATTTGACAACTGCGTTAATTAAAATGATAGTTTGGATTTATTCAAATTTTTTAGAAGTTTCTATTTTTGTGACTTCAGTATTAGTATACACATCACTTTAAAATTGTTTAAACATACCCAGACGAAACTTGATGAATATATCCTAGTGTTCAACTATTTAAGGAAATAGGAGATTGACCCTTATTAATTTTTCAACTTTTCAAATTAGCAAAGATTTAAAAGACAATTAATACAATGCTGGGAAACAGTATTCATATGCAATTGTAAAATAAATTGGTATGCCTTTGAAGCTACCAACAAATTTTCCTCTGAAAGTTAAATATCAAAACATCACCCATGGCTGGGTGTGGTGATGCAAGGGCCATAGTCTCAGCACTCAGAAAGCTGGGACAGGAGGATTGTAGCAAGTTAGAGTACAGCTTGGGCTACAAAGTGAGTTCAAGCGCAACCTGAACTATGCAAGATCCTGCCTGAAAAAAGAAAAAGGAAGGGGAAAAAAAAGCATTATTTATTGTCTTTGACCCAACATTTTATCTAAGCATTTATTCTGCATAAATTACACATGTATTCAACAACATAACAAAGAAGCTCATTGGTGATGTAAAACTGCGGGAGTACTGCCTAACATGTTATGCAAAAACATTAACAATAAAAAAAGAAAACAAAAGAAAAGAAAATGCCCACCAACAGAACGTAGGTTATAGTACACTTGCAAGACAACAGGTCAATCACAATCTACAGATCCAAAATATATTTTCAAGAAATACTGTTAAGAAAAACTGTCGTGGCATAAAACTCTGGATGGTGTTATTTACAGATATCACAGAGTAATATTTAATATTACCCTCTAATAGGAAGGTAACAATAGTGGCTCTGTAGTCTGAAAAGGTTTTTTAAATGAAGAGAAGGAATATAACACATAATAAAGAGAAACAGCTACTGACACTACTCTAGTTGATTAATAAATGAGACTCCTGGGGGACTTTCTCTTTTGTTGTATGTCCATGAATTTTGGCTCAATTTTCAAATTATAAGCATTAGTCTGATAATCTGAAAAGAACAATGAAATTTTAAGGAATCAAAGGCTCATAAAATTGAAGATATTTCAGAAAACACAAAGCATACAAACATTTCTGATATACATCAAGTGATCAAGTCAGAATACTATCACACATATTTCAAAAGCAAACTACTTTTTAATGTATACATGCATGACAAAACAAGCACAAAGAGAAACAAAATTGAGAATAGATTTTAATTCACAAGGAACTACAGGAAGGTGGTTTAAGATAATTGCTGTTCTTTTTCTAAAACTGGGTGTAAGTTTCAAAGGTGTTCCTTGAAATTCTATATAATTTAACAAGTTTTATATTATTTTGTACAGGCAGAATACAGACAGATTTTTAAAAGAAGAATTCCATATTTAAAAGAAATCATCTTTTTAAAAAATCAAGGAGAAAGAAACTGCCTGTGAGAACAAATCACAATAGTTGTTGAAGGTACAAGAATAGAGAATCTATTTTTGCTTGCTTTGGAGTAAGGGATAATCCATTTATTACAGTAAACTTTAAGATACTGAGAATTTTACTTAATATTACTGCAAACATTTATGTTTTTCTAGGTGTCACTTTGTCATTTAAATGTGTTTTTAAAAAAACTTTAACCACGCTGAACACAAAAAATTTCACACTGCAAAACTGTATACAGCAATGTACTGTGTTTCCTTTGGCAGCAGGTATACTAAAAAACAATGTATCTTGTAAAGTAGAATACACTCACTATGGTTATGGGAGGTTTTTGTATCAATAAATGTATATGTTGTAACAGTGATTCTCTTAATAAAAAAAGAGTTCCATAAGAATACTGGCTTCAATACCTCAAGGTTTTAGAACAATGCTAGGACTTTCCACTATGATCTTCTGGTGTCTGCATTATAAATCAATCCCTATTCAACAATCAAATCTTGAACACCTGGTCTGAAAATGTCAAGAATATGTGCTTCCACCAGGTGTGGTGGGCACCCTTGTAATTCCAGCACTTGGGAGGTTGTGGTAAAAGGATCATTGCAAGTTTGAGACCAACCTGGGCTACAAGACCCTGTTTCTAAATAAGGTAACTTTTAAATGTAATTACATTGCTTCAGAGGTTATCACAGTAAAAACATTAAAGGTCACCATTAGAAATCAATATTTTCAGTCCGGCTTAGTGGTACACATACCTGTAATTCCTGCATGTGGGACGTCAGCCTAAATAGTGAGCTCAAGGTCAAGAAGACCCTGTGAGAGAAAAATTTTTTTCTAGTTTTATTTGCTAAACTACCTATCCAGTTTCCTGTTACTATAAATACTGCGATAATTAACTTACAAAGAGGTGTACTGTCGCTCACAGTTTTGGAGGTTCTGTTCTATCCATGACAGATTGGTCTCATTATTTTGGGTTTGTAGCAAGGCAGCACATCATATTGACAGTATGAAAAGAAATAAAACCACTCACCTAATGGGAAGGAAAGCAAAAGAGGAAGGGGACTATAGGGATTCTGAAACTCCCCTCAAGGACACACTCCTCAATAACCTAAGGGATACAACATTTCCATACAGTGTCATCCTGAGGAACAAACCTTTAACACATGTAACTGTGGGGAACACTGCCCACTGTCAAACCATGCTACCAACTATCTGGTATTTTATTGATGTTTTAACTTTATTCCTCAGCCTAAAATGTAACTTTTAGGTTTTTTAGTTTTTAGTTTTTTTGGACACTGGGTCTCATACTGCCCAGCCTCAAGCACACAGGCTCATATGATCCTCCTACCTCACCCCCACGAACAGCTATGACTACAGACATGCGGTACTACACCTGACTTAAAAAGCAGTTTCTCAGCTCACTTTTATCCTCTTACATCATAAGACTATATACAGTAAGAAAATCACTTCATTGTCTCTTTAGGGTAGACAAATTAAAGAAATGTTTATAAAAACAACAGAAATCTTAACATGAAAGGTTTTTTGTTCAGGAGAAAAAAGTTTATAACAAGGAAAGGATGTGTATTTCTGACATTCAAATTTTTTATTTGATTATTTTGGTTGACAGGGTCTTTTTATGTACATGCTGCATTCCCCAGGCCAATCTCAAACTTGCAATCTTCTCACCTAGGCCTCCCAAGTACTGGGATTACAGATTTGTGCCACAATGCCCAGGTTTGCATTCTAATTTTAACTATGAGCAAAATATAGCTTTTTCCACTCTTGAACATAATACTGTAAGCCAAATGAGTTAGTTGTACGGATGCTAAATATGAATTTTACTACAAGTGTAGTATTTTCCTTCAACCTTATTAAGGTCAATAGTAACTACGACAAATACAGGAAAATGAGAAAATTCTTATTTTTATTTCTAAACAAAGCAAGAAAATAAGGGGAAAAAGCATAAGATCTCTCCAGGGTTCCCCTTTTAGAGTACCACTAATGTTAATTGGTAGAAAACACAACATATGCATCTTATTCCTCAGCCTTCTTCTTTCACAGCAGTCAAACATACTTCACTTCTGAAACTCCTCTTGGTGTCACTGCTACCCTACAGACACTCCTTAGCCATATTCCAAAGACTGTTTATCAGGTAGGACTACCCAATATGTTAACCAACTCTCCATCACTATCAAATTCCTGAGATAAACTCACTAATAGAGAAAAATTGTTATTCTGGCTCAGAATTTTAGAGATTTCAGCCCATGACTGGTTGGTCTTGTTGCTTTAAGCCTATAACAGCACATCATGATGAGACATCACAAAAGATTAAAAGCACTCAAAACGTGGCTAAGAAGTGAAACAGAGAGGAAGCCTGGGATCTCAAAACTGCCTTCAAGAGCATATCTCCAGTGATTTGAACACCTCCCGCTATTCCCTACCTCTTAAGAAATTCCACAACCTCCCAACAGCACTAAGCTGGGGACCACACCTTTAAGACATGGGACATTTTAGATCAAAACTACAGTACAAAATGTATCTCCAGTCATCTGAATCTTTCTCAAAATATAAAAAAAAACCTGCAATAATCACTAAGAAAGACGTAAATGAGCCACAATATTAAGTACTGGTATTACCAAGAACTAAGATAAAAGAGGAAACAGAAAATAAATATTTTAACCAGATAAATGAACCTTAACAAGATTAAAAATGAAAATACATTAATAATGACAGGCAGTAAAGATTAAAAATGTCTGCTTTGGTTACGTATTTTAAAAATGAAAAACAATAAGATATAAGTATACATGCAAAAAATTAAAAGACTTCTTTTTAGTAGTACCCCTCTCCCCCCCAAAAAAGGCTAAGAGATAAAGGGCAATGCAGTAGACATTTTTCACTTTGTGAAATTTAAATTTGTACAGTATTCCAAACTAATCTGGCAATATACTGTATTACCAAAAATCTAAAATGGTGTTACACCTAAAATGGTCTTACCTAATAACTCTTACAGGACTTGTACAAATAAATAATGTGAACAAATATTGAATCATTATTTCAGAGTCAATGTAATAAAGTGACAAAATTTATTACTTGCTTGGTTCAGCTTTGCTAACAAATGAAGCAAAGAAGGAAACATGGCCACCATGGCCTGCTGCCAGTCAGTCCACACTACCCAACTAGTTAGTCCTGTCTCTCACAACTTTCTTCAGCCTCTACAAAGAAATATTGCAGTAGAATACCCTAAGAAAAGAAAAAAGAACAGTAATATATGTAAGAAAGTTTTCTTTCTTTCTTTTCCTTCTAACAGTAGTGACTGAACCCATGGTCTTGAACATGCTAAGCAGGCACTCTACCACTGAGCTACAATCCAAGCCTTAAGAATTTTCATATAACTGAAAATAAAAAGTTTTTTCCAGGATGAAAAGGATAATTTTCTGAACTAACTATGAAATGTTTATTCCCAGTTTACTAAATCCAAGTATCTCTGTACATAATTTCATTATGCACTAAAAATTAGGCCCTTGAAACAGAGAAGTCATTAAAATAGGAAAAGTCTGTTAGTCCCACATATATATCAACTTTCAATACCACATAATTTCCCAAATTTTCTGAGCAGCTGACCAATACTAAATAAAAAGCTTTAAAAATTAAAAATTTAAAAAAATTTAAAAATAAAAAAACCTAAACTCCCTGTGCCACTTAAAAAAAATTAAGTATGAAGTATGTAAGGTTTACAGTTTAAGACTATATGAAACAGAAACTAGGTATCTTTGTAAAAGTTCTGTACTGAAACACAGAAACAGACAAAAAGATGTGTGTCTGTTTTCATCTACACAGAAGCAATCTTGGTCCCAAATTTTAAGAATTCTTGAGAAAACACTAAAAAGGAGCAAAATGGATGACAGATCCTGCGAAGTAGGAAGAACTTGGTCAAATGGGAACCAGAACGGGCAAGAGGGAGAGGGGATGGGGTTGGGTTAAAAAACAGAATGCAAGGGGGAAAAAATGGAAACAAAGCTTTTGTAAATAGGGAGTGTGGGAGGATTTGAAAGGGAGGGGATAAGGATGGAGAAATAAAAAGAATTAAGATAGAAACAAACGATGAATGTGATCATTATGTATGGCAAGCATACTAATAAAAATACATAAATAAAATGCAATTTGGTAAGGGGGAATGATGCTTGAGGAAGTCCCAGTCAGAACAATTGGCAAGAAAAAATAAAAGGCATGCAAACTGGAAA
This sequence comes from Dolichotis patagonum, assembly GCA_004027295.1. Taxonomy (NCBI): domain Eukaryota; kingdom Metazoa; phylum Chordata; class Mammalia; order Rodentia; family Caviidae; genus Dolichotis; species Dolichotis patagonum. Next base: position 42,642 of record PVJX010009866.1, read on the forward strand.
GAAGTAAAATTACCTCTGTTCACAGATGATATGCTCTTTTATGTAATATACCCCCAAAGATATGATAAACAAACAATTATAAATGAATTCAGAAAGGAGCAGGATACAAAACCAACACATGAAAATCAGTTGTCCTTCTATATGTATCAACAGGCAACGTGAAAACAATTTTATTTAAACTAGCATCAAAAAGAACATTTTGGAATGAACTCATCCAAGGAGGTGAAACCTTCAAAACAAACAAAACACTGTCCATATTAATTAAAGAAGACATAAACTGAAAGCACATGTTCAACTGGAAGATATCAATACCACCCAAGGTGATTCAACGCAATCTCTCAAAATGAATACTACCATTCAAACCAATTCAGTAAGATCTTTCTCAAAATACCAGTGATTTTTTTTTTCCTAAAAGGAAATCTGCATTCTACCTTTCTTAAGGGAACTCAAGGGACCCTGAATAGCAATAACAATCTTGAAATAATAGAACAGAGTCTGAAAGCTCATGCTTTCTGATTTTAAAACTTAATGCATACCTTTAGTAAACCATTTACTACTGGCACAAAGACAGGCTAATGGAACAGACAGCCTAAAATGATTTTTGCTAAGGGTGATAATATCATTCAATGGACAAAAGATGGTCTTTTCAATAAATGGTCCTGGGAAAACTGGATAGCCACACCCAGAAAAATAAGAGTTGAACCCTTATCTAATGCCTATATACAAAATTAACTTAAAATGGATCACATTCAAATGTAAGACCTAGAAATATAAAAAACAAATGTTTCAAAATGTGATCTGGCAATGATTTCCTATACATGCCACCAAAGGCATAGACAAGACAAAAAACAGACACATTGGACTTTATGAAGATTTTTCTTAATTTTGCATCAAAAGATATCAATAGAATAAAGGTCACCCACAGAATGGAAGAAAATATTTGGAAATCATATATCTGATAAAAGGTATTTCGTAAAATACAACAACAACAAAACCCCAAAAACAACAACAACAAACCTCACCCATTTTAAAGTGTGCCAAGGGCTGGGCATACTCAGCACTCAGGAATCTGAGACAGAAAGATCACCTGGATGCCAGCTTGGGCTACATAGTAAGTTCAAGGCCAGCCTGGGCTCTATGGTGAGACGCTGCCACAGAGGGGGAAAAAAAAAGGCCAAGAACTTCAACAGCCATTTTTCCAAAACTATACAAACTGTCAAAAAGTGTATGAGGATGCTCAATACCACAATCATTACAGAAACACAAATCAAATACATGATACCACCTCTTACACATAGCATGGTTACAATAAAAAGAAAGAAAAGGGAAGAAGTGTTGGTAAAAGATGTGTAAAAACTGAAACTTGTGGCCAGGGATTTAGCTCAATGGCTCAAGTGCTTGTCTGGTAAGTGCAAGGTAGTGAGCTCAATTCCTGGTACAACGAAAAACAAAGCAAACCAAACCAAACCAGACCTGAAACTTCTGTAAGTGTAAAATGGAAATTAAAAAATGGAACCACTGCTGTAGAAAATATTATCATGATGCCTCAAAAAATTAAAAGTAGAACTGTCATGTGATACAGCAATTCCACTACAGAACCAGAATTGAAGCAGAATTGAAGCAAAGACCTATGTGTAAATTCATGTTTCGACTAACACTATCCATAGTATTTAAAAAGGGGAAGGAACTGAAGGGTACATTAAAGATAAATGTGGTAAAGAAGATAACACCACAGAAACACAGAAGGAAACATTCAAAGCAGTACATATAACAACTGAAGCAGGAAGATCACAAGTTTGAGTTCAACTTAATGATTTAGCAAAACTCTGTCTCTAAAAAGTTCCAGGGATACAGCTCAGTGTGAAGGTCACTGTTCCAATCCTCAGTACTGCACAGAAGAAAATGAAAAACAATCTGCTTTTCTTTTAAAATGTCTTAATTCTGTGTTATTTGGCCTTAAAAAGGAACAAAAGAAAAATCTCACAAAAACTACTATGTGGAATCTCAAAAGCAGTACACAAAATAAGCCAGTCACAAGAATACAAATACTGCAATATTCCACTTATAGGAAGTACTTAAGAGTAGTCAAAAACAGACTGAAAAAAGTACAGCTGCTGAGATTAGTGGTATAGCTCAGAGATACAGCATGTGCTGAGCATGCCCAACATACTGGTTTTACTTTCTAGCTGGAGAATACCAAAAAAAAAAAAAAAAAAAAAAAGAAAGAATGTTAGCTGTCAGAAATTGGGAGTATGGGGGGGTGAGAATTATATGATGGGCATAGTTTCAGTTTCAAAAGATGAAAAAAATTCTGCAAAAAAAGGAAAGGAAGAAATTACCATCATTTGCAGATGACATGATACTCTATATAGAAGACTCCAAAAACTCCAAAAAATGACTGCTAGATTTAATAAGCAAATTCAGTAGCCTGCTATATACAAAGCCAACACTCAAAAATCAATAGCCTTCCTCTACATAAACAAAAAACTCAGAGAACTTAGGGAAACAACATCTTCCACAATAGCAGCCAAAACAATGAAATACCTAGGAATCAATCCAACAAAGGATGCAAAATACTTCTACATTGAAAACTACAGTACTCTGAAAAAGGAGATGAAAAAGGATTATCAGAAAATGGAAAGGATATCCTTTGCTATTGGGTAGGAAAAACCAATATAGTGAAAATAACTAGACTTCTAAAACTGTTAGCCAGATTTAATGCAATTTCGATCAAAATTCTAATGGCATATCTCACAAAATTAAGAGAAAATAATCATAACATTCACCTGGAACCAGAAGAGATCTAGAATAGCAAAGGCAATTCTGGGCAACAAAGGCAAGACAAGAAGCACCACAATCCCTGACTGAAATTATACTATAAAGCTACTGTGATTAAAAAAAGAAAGAAAGAAAAAGAAATGAAAAAAAAACAGGGTGGTACTGGCAAAAAAAAAAAAAAAAAAAAAACCCACAAAACCCTAAAGATCAACAGAACACATTAGAATACACAGAAACAACTCCAGACATACTAAGCTACCTTACCTTTGACAAAGATGCCAAATACTCACTGGAAGAAAGACAGTCTCTTTAATAAATGGTGCTGGAAAAACTGGTTCTGCACATGCCAAAGATTAAAATCAGATCCATATCTTTTACCATGCACTAAATCAAATTTGGAATGGACCAAAGATCTAAATTTTAAAACAGAAACATTAAATCTGCTGGAAGATAAAGTAGGTAAAGCTCTGGAAAACATTGTTATAGGCAAAGACTTTACGAATAAAACCCTTATCACACAAAAGAAACTACAAAAGAATCAACAACTGGGATCTCATCATATTAAAAAGCATGAGAAACCACCAACAAAGTGAGCAGACAATCCACAATGTGGGAAAAAAATTTTTACCAGCTGTTCTACAAAGGACTACCATCAAGAATATATAAAGAACTCAAAAATAACTGGACCTCCCAAATTTAAAGGCCCAATCCAAAAATGGGCATCTGAGATGAAAGCACACTTCTCAGATGAAGAAATACAGATGGTAAAAAAAAAAAAAAAAAAACGAGAAATAACTCACTGTTTCAAACTCACTCACTGAAACAATCCCTCTCACTTTGGAAAGAATGGCTATTATCAAGAAGTCAACCAATTACAAATGCTGTGAGGAAAATGGAATCCTTGTCACTGTTGATGGGAGCGCAGACTGGTGCAAACCATTGTGGAAATCAGTGTGATTTCTCAAAAAACTATGGTTCCATTTGACCCAGCCATTCCTCTTATGGGTATCTTCCCAAAAGAATTAAAAGCATCATACCACAGTTACATATGCACACCTATGTTTAATAGCGCCACAGTTTGCAACAGCCAAATCTCAGAAACAACCCAAGTGCCAATCAACTGGTGAATGGATAAAGATGATTTTTTAATAATGGAATACTACTCTGCCATAAAGAAGGATGCATTTGAGACATTTCTAGAAAAATGGATGCACCCTGAGTTCATACTCATAAGTCAAATAAATCAGATACATGCGTAAATACCACATTGTTTCTCTGGTGTTGAGTAACCAGAAGTGTAAATAAGGACCAAAAATTTATAATACGTATTGTGAAATAGCAGGAAATGTTGAAATGGTGAGGCGAGGGGGAGGGGAGTATATAAAAAAAAGAGAAAAGGAACACATGCAAACAAAGCTTGGTAAATGGAGAGACGAGAAGGGGTTGCAGGGAGGGTAGAGGAATAGGGAAAAAACCGAGTTATATCATGTACAGGTACATATTCTTTACAAGGAATGTGATCACTATGTATAGCTAAAATGTACCACTAAAATCTAATTAAAAAAAGAAAATCATAAAAGATGGAAAGGAAAAAAATCATAACACATATAAAGAAAAAAAGAATTCTGAAGATGGATGACAGTGAGTGATAGCTGCATAAAATCACCAATATACTTAATACCATTAAAGTACATATTAAATCATGATGTTAGACTTCATGTGTATTTCACCATAAAAAATGGAAAAAGAATCCTCAAATGATATAAAATAACTTTCATATTACATTTCAGTTATGGTTACCAATCATTTTTCCTATACACTTAGAAAGGGGCATAAATGCCCCAATTTTATAGTACTAATCAATAGCTGAAGTCTTCATTATACTTACTCTCTTGTCCAGGAAAATCTGATCTTTTTCTAACACTTACCTAAACTTGTGGGCTTGATGAGAACATCAAGGACATCATAAAAAGGCAGGTTTTTTAACTGCACATCAGGATGGACAGGAGGAATTGGAGGAGATGGTTGCTGCATCTCAAAAGTGGGCTTAGTATCTTGCAGTAGCACAGAACCAACAGGAGAGGACGGTGAGTGAGATGTAACTGAAGTGGAAGGCAACGAATGGATTCCAGCCACAGCCAAGTCTGGTTCTACAGGTGATGAGCTACCATCCAAACCGAAAACTGATGATTTGATTGTAGATAAATCAGAAAGCCCTTCAAGAGTCCGTGGATATCGGCGTCTATACAATTCTCGGATTTTAATCTGAACCACAGGGCTGCAGCCACTCTTCAATAAATGCAGGGCCCTCATCAGGAGGTCATGCTTGCGTCCACTTTTATTCCGTCCAGCAAAGCCTAGTAACACTTGTAGTTCAGAAACTCTAAAACTAGAAACCATATTCTAAAAGGAAAGGGGGGGAAAAGCCAACAGTCATCTTCAAGAATATAAAAATCCCAACCTGATTTTTCCTGTAATTTACCAAATGACATATACACCAATAACCAGCATCTTCATATACCACTTAAAATTGTTAACATTCATAGTCATCCCCCATAAAAATTATATTCAAGTTATGCTGTTAAATTGTATTTTACTGTACTCTTAAATTTGCTAATGTATAGTCTACTGATTTCTAGTAACCACTTCCTTATGTAATTATGTTCCCATGTAAATCCTGTTTTCTGATTATGAACTCTATAGCCAATTCTTAGAATGTTCCTTTCCAAAATAAGCCTTCCCAGTACACAATATGATGTTTATGACAAAATACCAATTAACCCAGCAAAAAATTAGACTTTTGCAACGTTACTTGTGCAATTTCTGGGGCTTAATAAATCTACCAAATGAATTCAGAATTGTAATCTAAAATTTTTTACACCAACTCAAACATAAGGAACAGAAAAACTTTGAAAACAAAGACATCTTAAAACATAAAGCTAAAAATCATTTATCTAGCAGTCAAAATTGTAAAGTGATTAAAATTCTCAGCTGGATATTCAAATGGGAAGAAAATCTCCCAAAAAAAGCACCAGAATGGGCAGCTATAAACTATAAAGAGCGAGATTACCACCCATACTACCCTAATGACTTGCTCTTAGGTATAAAAGTATATAAGCAGTATCTGTTTCACACCTCACCTTCTACTTATTCAACAAAATCTAATAAGTACATTAAATCATTTGTTGCTTCATGAATTACTCAGCAACGTGATTTTCAGTCAATTTTCAATTTAGAGGTAAACCACAAGTTTACCTATACCACACATGCACCACACCTTGTGAAAGACTTTAGGAAGCTTAACCTCGTCTTAGCAGAAACCTACCCTCAGGAGACCCTTTGGTTACTACAGCTTGGGGTTTTCTCCACCCATCCTTGTCAGCAGAGCATGCTCCTAAGCCTGAACAAATGTATCTTGAATAAAGGGGGACCAGTGTATAGAAACAGAAATATGAGATAAAAGGTTTAAAATTATAAAATACAGAATCATTGGATTCTAAAAAGCAGACGGGACAGCCCACACTGTAAAATAATTCAAAGATAAAGTACTGCTAGGACACAGTCAAAGATAGAGGTTATGAAAGTCAACTGGCCCCTCTAGAAAACTTCAGAACAGTAATCATTAGTTGCAGGTGAAGCCCTAGCACCAAGATTTAGGACCCTGAAGTCATTTCATCTCTCCGGTCACTGACGTACATTTTAAAACAACAGGCTAATCACAATGGTAGAGGCCTGTAATCCCAGCACTTGAGGGCTGGTTGAGGCCAGCCTGGCTACACAATGAGTTCCAGGTCAGACTGAACTATATAGCA